>CAJNOQ010005858.1:0-14553 GCA_905250885.1 Didymodactylos carnosus | reverse complement strand
TCAAAGGAACCGAAATTAAACAACATAAAATAAATTAGAATTCACTGCGGCAAAACGGTAGAGCGACCGGCATACATTTTGAAATGCCCCTGGCAACACAGAGGAGTTCACTGAATTTCTCTTGATATCGTAAAATGCAGATGCTACAGAGAGTTTCTTTCAAATCTCCCTTTCACAATCCTTGCTAATAATAAAAATACAGAAAATCGTAAAAGATCTCTCTTTAACAGTGATTCTATTTTGTGTGTTTCGAACAATATTGAAGAATTCAACACGGAATCTCTCCTGATAACAAACCGAACAGTACAATTATCTTTTTAGCTTCAAATTCGATGATCGTTGTATTGTAATTTCGATATCATTAGGATATCTATTATTGATTGTTCATTGGTTTCTTTAGTACCGAAGACTGATCTTGTTCACAACGATACTGTAGTGTTGCCTGGAATTCTCCCTTCAATCTTTTATTCCGAAGATAGCTAGTCACGGCACCAATGTTAGAGATGCTCTCTCACTTCTAATGTGTGCGTGCTATCAAAGAATAATCCAATAATTTCTGATGTTTGACCTCCTTGAAGTATATTTAAAAATGAATCAAAAAAAGAAAATATGTTCATATGGATGACCTAAACATTTTTAACGAAACAATGAATAAGGAAAGGGAACATATCAACGTGACTGACCGTTAATAAGTATACAGGAAACTATTAATAGTTTTATAACGCGTACAACACCTAGGTCGTTACTTCTGCAAGTTCAAAGTGAGTGCATTTATTGAGAGGTGAGGTGCACTTAACAATTAGAATATCTTTTATCGTTATGCTGACATAATATATTGATTTATTGTCATATATGATACATAGGTAATACTTCTCAATAAAAAGCCGTATAAAGCTGATGTTTTTATGATCTCTTTGAAAATAACATTTAGTTGATTGAAGAAAAGACTATCTCACAAATCTATCAATATTTGTTTTTTACATATATAATAAAGAACTTCTCAACTAAAAAACAATAAAACATTCTTTATACGGCAATAGGATATGTAAGGTATGTATTATCAGCAACATATTGAAAAGCAGATCGTGACTCAAAGACTTTCAGCAGCATTAAAACGATTTTTTAATCATGGATAGATAAACCTGAATGTCCTCTTCGAAATAGAAGTCAGATGAATCTTTTGTTGTGCCAGCCTGTCATTGGCTTTTTTCGAGGTCCAGAGAGTAATATCAACCCGCCTCTCAGAATACAAGGGCGTGGTCTTCTACTGTGTCTCGGTTTATCAAACATTTTAGGATGGCCTTCTATTAGAGGTGGCTTTCCAATTCGACCTTCCAACCAAAATTTTCTAAAAGTTTTCATGGCTCGTAAAAAGCTTAGATAATAGTGATTTTCTTTGTTTCACAACAGTTAACTAATTGGTGCTCTAGAGTACTCAACAAATGAGAACCGGGTTTTAGACTTTCTTTACATCTCCGAAGATTTGCAGCTTGTTTCTTCTCTGAGCTTCTGGCACCTCCTGTTCATCAACATCAGTTATGAGGGTCAGTATAGTCAATTTGAGCTTACTACAACTGTACGTGATGACTGAATCGATTACACTTCTCTATGTTCGACGTCCGGGGTTATTCGATAGAACGGATAATTAGGGAGAAGAGCATACTCTATTTCTCTTACAACTCCCTGCTGCAAAAATGCGAAATTTCAAGACCGAACACATGCATAATTTCACGGTTTGTAGAAGTCAAATGCTGAAAAAGTTTCGAAAAAAGTGGCATGGTCATATGAAAAGCCTTGGCCTTCTAATATGGATTTTACAGAATTGTCTCAGAGGTGGCCTTCTATTCTGGGGGACGGGGGGTACTGATGATCTAAAAACTATGTGGGGGTGAAGCTAATGAAAAAAGGATTTTTATCTGTTTTTACAAACGTAAAAGAGGCCATACTTCATTCCGGTGTACTTCATATTACTTGAGAACTTGAGGCCTTATGTTTACCATATAAAACTGACTTTCAAGACTCCAACTACTTTTATATGGTAAACATGATTTTTTATTGATGTACAATTCAGCAACTGCCAAAACAATCACAGATCAACAGCTCATTTGAATCGTATCTTGAGAGGAGACGCCGATCTCTCCATGAAAAAAACTCAATGTGGTACTATTGAAAGTTTGTACGGAATAGTCTGGTTTTTCAACAATCTCGCTTGCAGCAATGCTTTGAAATATTTTCTGCTCACATGATGATGTCTCCCGATCTCCTGTTTCAAATGACAAAAAACTGCCGATCTCTAGCACTTTTCATTCAAAAGTAATTCAAAAAACAGGCTTCCTTCTTCTGTTCTGAAATGTATTTCTGTTGTTAGCAATAGCTATGGACTTTGACTTTTCTAATAATATGAGGAGAGAGCACAGAAAGTTGGATGCATTCTCCTTCAAAACCAAATACTTTCTCTTAGTTTTCTAGAGAAAAAGCGTCACTGAAAATCCTTTCTGATTAAGGCCAAAGTCAGTTTCTTTGAAACAAGTATAAACCGACGACGACTCAAGTGGAAATAACTTTATTTTATATCAACTGAAAGCACTAAAAAAGCTTGTTTAGATGCTGGAAGAGCATAGTTTTGTAAGGACATAGTTTCTCTTTAAAGACCTACTTTCGAAGCTTGCGAACTGACTCTCAGAAACTACATGTCAAATTTTCGGCATGTTATTGTTCTACATACTCAAAACCCGTAAGATCGTACTTTGTGAACTATAGATGACCACTTACCACGTTGTTGAGCAACTAAAAGACAGACAGGTGAGTATAAGTCACCTGTAGTGTTTAGGGATGCACTAATTGTTATTTTTTAATTCGAATTAATAGGAATTGATTTCTAGAATTAGCTCATAAAGTTTTGCTAAAGTTAAGCTGTTGTTTAAAGCTGCTGTTCAATACCGTCCCTATTTAGTTAGACGAGGTCAAGGAAGATCGAAAACTAATTGCAATCAATTGAAATTGGTGCATCCCTAGCAATGTTTCAATATTCGTTGCCATTGGTCATTTTCATTAGATAGCCTAATGTATCCATTTTGCTAATAGACTTTATCGAGGATTTTGCTTATTTTTTTTTCGAAAAAATTATATAATGGTTTATTGAGTAATTGTTAGAGATTGCACTTGACATTAAAAGCAATGAACGGAGCATCTACTGTCGCCGGAATATGCAACACAAATTGACAGGAGCTATACGAAATTTTAGTGGATGAAAATTTGTAGATTACTCGCCACAAAATTATTGTGTTTAGCACCTTTGGAGTAATATCGGATGGCGCCCCGTTCTGTCTTTAAGACGTTTTGCTCTTGAGGTCATACACACTTTATTTTTTAATAAAAATGTACTGATCATACTCATAATTGCTATGAGACAGAATGAGTTTCAGAATTTCGGACACAAACATATTAAAACTTATAAACTTTTCATTAAGGCTGAGAAGTTTTCTTTTTCCTAATGTTGTTACTTTTATGCTCGTCGTGAACAAACTTTTAGTCAGTTGAAACAGCAACAGTCTAGAAACTAATCGGAACAAATAATTATGCAGAACCACAACTCATTAAGAATGGCTATTTATGGTAATGGGCGTATTGCCAATGAATTACATCATTTATTCGCAAACAAAAAGCCTGAACAAGTTACTATTTATGATTTATTGGTAACTATTGGATGGATAAAGGCATGACATAGTTTTCTCATCTGTTGTATCGTTTTATAGGAGTTTGACCAGATGCATTATGATGGAATAGCAGCACTGGATGTAGCAGTTGAGAAATGTCAGATAAAAGAACATCAACATATAGTCGATATTGGTAGTGGGTAAGGCATAGACTTTATTCTAGAAACTTTATCAATCGAAATCTTTACCAACAATTAGTTTTCAGTATATTATGCTAAGTAATAAAAAGAATAAACTTTTATGAGGTCGATAAAAAAGATGAGAAATTACTACAAAAATAAAGCATCGTGCTAGATGATCAGCTAGATGGTAATGATTAGTTTATATACTCTAGTGAGAACTGCGTCTCTAATACCTCAGAAGAGACACTATTCAAGTGATAAATGGCTTTTTCAATAAAATCTAGTAGCTTATAGGTTATCGACCATGTTTAACTAAGGTTATAACCATTTTAATAAAATCAAGTTCAGATATAGAAAAGAGTGTTTTGAACGACTTTTTCGGTGTTGTCACGTTCATTTTCTATCTAAAAATAAACCGCTTAATAGCAAGTGATCAAATGCTATTCTTTTTCTTTAAGTCCCTACAAAACTTAAACGGTATTTTTTTTCTCAGAGCGTACTTCTGGAATCAAACACAAAGCGTATATCAGAACGTATTTTCAATTTAGTTCGCGCACCGTACACTTTGAAACAAAGGCGTACGCGTAATGCTAGAAACACTGAAAAAACGGCTAACAGGTATGGATATGCTGTGGATAAGCCAATCATATGGGAGAAAATAGAAAATTGTTTTTAATTATGAAAGTGAAATTATTCAAAAAGATAACCTGAAACACCGACTGATGCAGAGAAATAATAGCTAAGCACATTTTTTCTGCAGTTCAGAGATAGATGGTACGGTTAATAAGTTACCATGGTAACACAAAAAAGTCGTATACGGATAATGTAACTTACGGAATATAGACAGTGTATCATCAATATATATAGAACAAGGTAATGCTCGTCTCCACTCGCTCGGTCCCTTAACTTTATTAAGTTGGATCTGCGCAAGCGAACGCCCTTTGGTGACTTATAAATCGAACACAATGCTCTCGCCTCCCTTCGGTCGGCGCTTAGGTCGGCGCAAAAATCTCAAGAGGTCTAAAACTATTTCTGAGTTCAAAACAATCCTCATGCTTCCCTTCTGTCGGCGTTCGCAACCAGTACGGATGAGAAATGCTATGAACTTCTCTGATTCCACCGGAAAACCATCTAATGTAATATAAAGCTAAAAGGTTTTTTGCACACCCTCTGCAGATCCAAGGAGGTTGGAAGTATTTCTGATCGATTTGTTATAATAGATTATCTATACACTGTCAATTTTATTAAACCTATACCACTTTTTTTGTATTGTCACAGTTGACTGCTATCTGGCGACATTTATCCCCGGCCTATACAGAAAAGGTTTGCTAAGCTCTGCATCGGTAGATATTTCAGATGATCTCTTTGAATATTTTCTCTCTTATGTAAAAAATAATTTTCTACTTTTGTCTCTTGTGATTCGCTTATCCATAGAATATCTAACACCCGTTTTTCCGTATTTTGCGCACAGACAACCAGTGTTTCTAACATTACGCGTACGCTTTGTTCCAAAGCGTACGGTACGCGAACTAAATTGAAAATACGCTTTGTATCAACCAATAGGAAAAGACAGAACAATAAAATCCACGAATTGCCACGCTTATGTACGCGCTGCTTAAAATTCTCATTAGAAACCCTGCAGACAACTATTTCGTAAGATCCTAGACTAAAGTAAAGGGAATATATATGGAATGTATGGAATGGAAAGTTTTTGAATTCATCGAGCTGAATTCGACTGAACTTAAACTTTCAAGAACTTATTCGAGTTTGGAAAAAAGCTTGATTTTGCTTCTATTTTTCTTTCCCGGACATCCTGCAGAGACCATGTTCTTTTTAAATCGCTGGCACTGAATCAAAACGACTTAGTAAAATACGAACGAAAAAGAAATAATTCTATTTACTATTTTCAGACATATAATACGCTTGAAAATACCAATTTATTCTGAAGAAAAAACCCTTTTGGTACTGTAAAATACCGTGGGTGCATATATGCATCGATGCCGGAAAACTCGCATCGATGCGCATCGAGGCTCGGAAAAAAGGTTGTCCGCTTTTAGAGATTATCTGAGATGAGTATGACTTTAAAAAACAACGTTGAAAGTATATTTGAAAAAGTTGAATTTTCGGAAGGAAAAGCATTAAGAATGTCCTGCTTTCACCGCAAATAGGTAAGAAATTGTGCTCTAGCCGAATATCGTATTTTTGCATTCTTTACGAGACGCCTTCTAGACGAATAAGAAGGCACATTACTTACATTACTTTCTCTTCAAATATCAGGCAATATTTCAGACGTTTCAGCACTATTTCTTTAATTTCAGCGCTATGTCAAACATTGTCAAACTACTTCTAAGTTCGTTTCGAAGAAGAGATTTCGTCTTCCATTGTAAATTCATAACACAATTTAAAATTTTCAGTGCAACTTAAGCGGTTCTCAATGATCAAAACGAAAGGGAGACTCAAAAAACATCAAAACTTCGCGCAGCTTTTTCAAAAGTTCTTAAAACCAAAAAGTATCTGTATTGGGAATCTACGAGAATCAGATTCAAGAACGACTTAAGACTATAAATTTTGTCAGAAGTTTGCAAATGCTTCTATTTGGTTAATTCGTGGCTAGAAAGTCACTTGGTGATGAAAATAGGCGTCAAAAATAAGTCTAAAAGAATCTGGATTGAAAACGATAGCAAATAATCAGTAAAGCCTATAAAGGTTTTTGAAAAGCAGAAAAACCAGTACTTAAAATACCGTGCTGGGTATTTTGAAAAAATTATCCGTATCTTACAGAACTAAAAGGGTATTTTAAGAATGAAAATAGCTCGAAATTTTGGGATACCAATCACTCGTAACCTACTAAATCCTTGTGGTATAGAGAAATGAAATACGCTCTAAGGCTATTTTCAAAGGTGAAATACCCTTTTTCAAATGAAAAATCCTTTGGTTCCTTAGAGTACCATTTAGCTGCAGGCAGGATACCACTTTTGCTTTTCTGCATCTCATACAAAATCAAAATCAGTTTCATGGACGGGACGAAGTATCCTTCTGGTTTTTTAAAATACGTTCTTTTTTAGAGAGTACTGGCTACCGTTACCGGCATAGAGTAATGCCGTGGCAGTTTCAATAGCCCGATATTTTCCCCCCGATATCTCACCCATCTCGTTACTAGTCATCAGCTCTGGCCAGAAGGTTAGCCTGACGCAGAATTCAAGATAGGATAGCTACAGTAAAGCCTCTGTATTGTGAACACTATCAAGGCTTTTCAAAAGCGTTCACTGTAAGGAGGTGTTAGCTCTAGAGAGATCATGCATGCTTTGTTGTGAAATAAAGAAAAAGTTTTAGAATATCTGGTTTTTTCATACATCCAATAGTCAGGTCTAGTACATAAAGTGTAGTCAGTTTTAGTAAATAAGAGACAGATGATAGGCAGTAATGAGAGCGAGAGGGAGAGAGAAATATTGTTCGTTTGTTCACATTTGAGAGGTTAGAATAGCGAGAGGGATCACGAAAAACTTGTACATGTTCAGAATAGAGAGGTGTTCACTAATAAAGGTTTTACTGTACAGCGCTGCTCTTAATTTAGACTTCTTGTATACATCGCGGAAGCGACGAAATTCGAAATTTTAGAAGGGAACCTGATGGGGTTTTTTGATTTCTAATTTTGATCTAACACATAGAAGTTTTCCTCTGTAGAACTGTGTCGTTCCATTGACATTGACATGATACATTTAAAATACAGAATAGACTCGATGCTGTTAAGAGTTGCTAAAGTATTTTCCTACACTTCACATTGGTCATTTTAAATTCCAGAAATTTATTTCAGTTTTATTTAGATATGGTGGTCCAAGTCGTTATTTAGCCTGGAAATATAACGTCAATGTGACGGTAAGTCGTTCGAAAATTAAAATTATTATATGATATATTGGTATGCTTCTTTGTCTCTCTTAGGCTATTGAATTACAAGAAGAACATTCTAATCAAGCCAATGAGTTAACTAAATATGTTCAACTTGGGAGTAAAGTTCGTCATTTAAATGCTGATATATCCGCATTAGATACACGAGAATATAATGAGAAATTTCATGTTGCCATTTCATTGCTGGTATTTTTACATATTCCAAATCGTGATCAGTTATTAAAAAATGTCAGCTCAATACTAAAATTATCAATTGGTAAATTATTTATCGAAGACTGGTATTGCAAATATTCATTTTTACCAGAAGAAGTCAAATGTTTATCCGAAAAAATGCTCTGCCCATATCTTCCAACAAAAGATGAATATATTGAGCAATTAATATCAGCTGGTTTTGGAGACATAGAATTTATTGATATGACTGAGTCATGGACAACTATATGCAGTAAACGTAGTGAAGACTTTTATTTAAATCGAGAAATCGAAATTCAGAAACATGGACAATCTGTTTATGAAGACCTATTAAGTTTTTATCAAGGTGTTGATAAATTATTTAAAAATGGACATTTAGGTGGAGCACGAATTGTGGCAACAAAACTTCGTTAGAAATTATTGAAAAACCGTTATCAAAGTCTTATCAGTAAAGAGAAAGAATGAAACTGGCTATTTTGTAACTGACTTCTAACAGAGTAGTAGTAGAGGCCTGTGATTTCTTGAATCACAAGCCAAAATCTAACCGTATCTCTTCATTATGACAGAGCCGCATTAGATTTCCCAAAGTAGGTTTTTGAACGATTAATTTATTGCACGGTTGTATTGCCGTTACGATGTATCCTACTACACGACTGCTCTCTCAAACTTGAGCGGAAACTGTCTCCGGTTAAAATTACAGAATACATGAACATCTTCTTCTTCAAAAATCCAAGATATTACACAAAAACTTGAAAATTTGAACATTCTAAACCTTTTCATAGAGAAGTTACCAGAAATGGGCGAGTCACCGCTTTTTCAAGTCTGAGTTAAGTCCGAGCCAGCAGGCTTCGAGTCTAGGTTTGAGTTCAAGCTGAATCAAAAATTGAATCGAGTCACCTTGAGTCATTTTCTAGCGAAAAATTTCCCCGTGATTCACTTTTCCAAGAACAGCTTGCAGCTCACTTCTACTGTTTTAAGGATTCGCGTTCTGTTGGACACTTGCTACGTGTTATCTTGTCTCTTTTTTTGTAAACTAGATCTAAAGATGGTCATCATATAATTCAATTCACATAGAACACACTGTTTTAGTTAACAAGTTTAAAACACTTTATAACAAATGTTTATTACATTTCAAATACATTAACAAACGTAAGTTTTTCGATTGAAGTCGTCCACAATGAGAACCAAGGGGGAAAAAACAACGCTGCACTATACTACATGGGACTGTCCACTACACTACAAGGGGCTGTCCACTACACCACAGTGGGTATTTTTCTATACACCAGGCGGACATGTGATTTTTTTTTATTCATAAAGAGACTTTTTTGCTCAATACTACTTTATTACATTTCAAATGTTATTATAAATTCAAAAAAACTCGAATTTGAAAAAAAGACTTTTTAGACGAAAAATACCTGAACGGGACCCTTACCCTAAACGCTGGTCGATAAAAGCCTTTTCTTCAAAAATGGTTCTTAGACATTTCAATTGACGCAGTTTTTCGAGTGAAACCCGAATATATATAAATTATTCAAGTTAAGTAACAGATAAGGGTACAAAAGTCCAAATTACCTAAAAAGCAAAAAGTTTTTAGAAAATCTGTAACTGTCGGCAAAAACGTTGTGAGTATACTACAGATACAGGGTATACTAAGGAACATTTTGATGAAAAAACAAGAAAGATTGCACCTCCGCTAACTCGCGCGTTTTGATTATACTGTACACTGTGTACACCTCACTAGGCGCACATACACTTAGGCATGCACTAGTTTTTAACTGGTGTTGAGCCATCCGGGAGAATTGCTATTCGTCAGTCATCACGATTCTCTTAGAGCTGTGAAACATCTCATTTTGTAGAAAAATGTTTGCTCTACAAAATACATTTATTAAAAAAATTTCAGTAAAATCACATAATATTATATTGATCATATAATACAACTAACAGTCCAATAGAAACAACGAGGTAAGTAAAGCGGTAAGTAAGCGAGTGAAATGCATCAATTACATCTTATCTTTTACAGATTTACGCATCCATATTTTACTCGCTTATTGTTTCGGATTTCTTCGGCATATACAAAAATGTCTCATTTCCGTGATATTGAACTAATACAAATAATAATTTATACTATAATAAGATGTGAAAGTAGATCAAGAAAAGATGATAACTCGGACGAGACAGAAAAGAAAAAGACAAACAACAATAGAAGATTTTTTTGTACAAAACTCAATCCTGTGTTGTATTTGAAGATTTTTTCAACTAAAAGATATTTAAATAAAAAGAGATGAACAAGAGAATGAATAGCTCTTATTTCATTCAGGACTACTGTAGAAACAGACATTCTGGAATTTTTTCTTCACTTTGCAGCAAAACATGCGTCACCTCTCTAAAGTGAACACCTTCCATAGTTAACACTTTTTGGACGGTCCCAATGATGTTCACAATAGCGAGGTATTACTGCAGTTCGAAGACAAATAATTGAAGTTAAACAACATCCAAGTCCACTTTCTTATCACATGTCGCGACGCGAGTCTCGGCAGGATCGTATAACGCGGTCGCTATTTTTTTGCGCTCATACGAAAATCAACGACTCCGAAGTCTTTTACTGTAGTTATTATTTATTCGCGTTTTCCATCTAATATCAGTAAATGAGCCACGCTACTTTTACCGCGAACGCAGTCTAATGGCGTACGCTTGACGTTACTACGCAAAACTATATTCGTCATGTCGTAAGCTATTATTAAGATGTGATAAGATTTTGAAAATTTTTTGAAAATCAGTAAGAGTTATATACCAGACGCCTAAGCAAAACAAAAAGGTGAATAGGATCTGCACGGGAGACGCCAGTCGAGCCGTGATCGCTAAGAAGTCGCTTCATAATCGCTAATTACAAATTTTCGAAAAGTGGAATTTCGTCGTGATCACTATAAGAAAAAAGTGTCACGCCGCAATCCGGTATTCCAATTTCTTCCAATCGCGCAGCGACAATAACGACGTTTTAGCGATCGCGGAGCGAGCACCTCTTTTTCGACGTGAATGAAGCAAGAAAGTGGACTTGGAGCATGTACTCAATAAAATTTATTTGTAAAAGCATTGGATAAACAGAGTTTACGTATATCTTTCTGCTCTCATCTTTCTTCCACTGTTTGAAAAACATGGAAGATCAATGTCCGTAGCAACAGTGTAAAAAAAGACTTCAGCTGGAAATTGCTCAAAAGACTTTCCTCTACTCTTTTTCAATTAAGATGAAGTTTCGACTTCGGAGTACTATCCTTCACTTGTTAACAGTATGGAACAGGCATATGTTTGTAATAAAATACATTAACATCTCGATTTTCTCGCTAGAAACATAACCGTTTACCACAGAATCTGAATAAGATCAGAAGTATCCAGCCAGAGATAAGATTCTTTAATTCAATTTTTATATTTTCTCTTTTTAGAATATAATATTTCAAGAAAAGATTGCAAATTCTTATCTCAATAGTTTACAAAATTAACAAATCTTTTTTATTATTTCTGAGTATTTCTCATACATACAGACATAATGCATACTAAACATATGTTAAGAATAAAACACACGATGACAGCAGCGTTTTTTAACTTCATTAAAGTATTTTATTTAGTTTTAAATTATTTTCCACGTTTCGACCTATACAAAGTTCATTTTCAAGAATAAAATCACTATGTACGTAACTTTCCAAGGCGTGGAGTAAATGTTTATCTGCTGCTCTACACTTTTCTGACGAATTTGTTTATAGTTCTTCTTGTTTGATCTTTACAGTTTTGAAGAACTGCAGTAATTAAATTACTGACTTTATTGCACGATGTTTTACCCGTTTCCTTCAGAAGCATGCTGCAAAAAGGTGATGATTCGAAATGTGTTCGCACTAAATTTGAGGCTCATTTAACAAGTTGGTGGCAGAACAGTATTTTTCATTTTTCAGCCATGATTTCCACTAAAATAAATTCTTGTTTGTATATATATATAGATTTTTTGGATTGGAAAGCCTGATTGCATCATGTTCTCCGAGTAAAACATGATGTAACCAGGTTTTAGTAAACAATAATCTTAAACCAGTGGGAAGGGTGGAAGATACGATGAGTACCTCTCCTGAAACACGCGCGTGGATTCTCCGAGGTGTGCGCGCATCTCGAATTAGTTGTTCCCTAGAGAAAATTAGCTAATTATCATGATTAACTTTCATGCTCGGCGCCGTTTCTATACTCCACGCACACTTTTCATAGAAAGCAGTTTTTTATCTGTTTCGTGCCTATTCGATGCGTCGAAGCATGTTTTAGCTCAGTTTTCATATTTGCATATCAAGAAATAGTCTGTTTTTGTTAAATTTTGCTCTATAATCTACGCTGCATATTACGGCATTGGCGCCTAATGGCGCCAATAACAGCGTTGCTACCCAGGTCGAGGACTCACGACCGTACACTACAATATACGTTAAATTACGACGAAATACGTCAGTCGTAAACGTTGACAGATACGACGATATGTAAACGATGAATTACGGTGTAGTTACGTCAGTCGTATACGATCGTTTACGACAAGTCAAATTTTTCAAAAAAAGATCAGACCGTAACAAAGTATACGACCGTCGTAAACTGTAGTAGCCCTGACGTATTTTCATCGTTTACGTTATCGTAGCAGATTTGATCTGAAAATGTATTTTTAAAATGCAGTACAGGACTGAAAAACGGCCGACACTATCAGTGCGCATGCTATCTTGCACCGGTACGCACTAGTTCCATATTTTTCCAGTCACCGTTTTGTCTAGGATTGATTCCACTATGTTTTACTCGGACTTTTCTTCGAGAACATAGTGCAATCAAATTTTAATGCGTTCGTCGAACAGACAATACTTTTGTCTGTTTTATAATCTCTATCTGAAAAGGAAAAATCAGTATGAATTAGAGAGTCAGGTAGTAAATTCGAAGTACGTACACAGTAAATTCAGCTCTCTATTCCCTTATCCAAATAGGTCTCATTTTTACTAGTTTAGTAAAGTACCTTATATAACAGACACTGTTTTTAGTCTCGTTTAAAATGAGAAAAAAACGTTGATATCATCAATGATATACGTGGTGAGAGTGTATATATATACATTTATATCACGTGGATAAGCACGTGGAGCAATCTATCGTTTCTAACATTTTTCTTCAAACGAAGAAACATGCTTCCTTATAAACGTATATATATTTTTTTTTTCTCATTTTAAACGAGACAAAAACCAGTGTCTGTTATATAAGGCTCTGTATTTCTTAAAGTAAACTACTTTTATACTCGAACTTTTTTGCAGTTTATATCTGCTTTTGGAACCTTTTTATAGTAGAACTAAATCAGTAAAATAACCAGACAAAATAATTACAGAGTTAATACAATTTTTCTTCATTCATTTTGGATATCAAAACTGGGTCTTCTTTGTCATGAATGCAGCAAATATAGGGGTTTTCTCACTGTATAGACTCAGTTAATGTTTGCTGTGTAAAGATCTCAAAATTAAACTGCACAGAAGTGAGAAATGCATGAAAGGTTGATGTTATAATAATTGTGAGTATCCTCGGTGTAAGATCGTTTTGCTGTTAGTGACTGTCAGGATGTAGCGATGATCAGTTCGGTTCTGTTTGACGCACGAAGGATTGGGGCTCAGCCATTCCGCCTCATTCACAGAATATTGGATTGGCTCTAATATCGAACTGATCCTAACAATAATATCTACGGATATACATTCTCTGAAAGTCCAAGCGTGAATGTTTTCTTCACATATGGCAAACGTTACCTTACGGTAAAACTCACAGGCGAACTACAAAACATCTAACCGCTCTCACTTTTATTCTGAGATCAAATGCCAGTTATATGGCAAACCATAACTGAGAAATACATGAGAAAAAACTATTAATATGGTTCTTATGATAAGTAGAACGGATTTAGACAAAGAGAGGGTGTGTTAATAAAACGATTTTGTACAAGTTTTGATCTCAACTTCAAAGTGAGTCTGAGGTGAATGATTGCCCCTGGTTGTATTATATTCCCGAAGAGAAAAGCGAGTAAAATATGGTGAAATCAGCGTCTCAGCTAGCTTATGAAACATTTCTTTTAAGAGACCCTTTTATGTCAAAAGTTATTTTTCATTCTTTTTTATGACATATGTGGACTTAGTTAATCTGCGAAGGAGATGTGTCTCAAAAGAAGACTTGTCCAAAAATCCGATAGTGTAACACTGTAACTAGCGAAAATGAGATCTATTTAGATAAGAGAATAGAGAGCTGAATTTACTGTGTACATATTCCGAATTTACTACCTGACTCTCTAATTCATACTGATTTTTCCTTTTCAGATAGGGATTATAAAACAGACAAAAGTATTGACTGTTCGACGAACGCATTAAAATTTGCACAGTGGGCATACAGCCAGACATTAGGCAGAAAATCGAAGTTTTTCCTTTTTCAGATAGAAATAGGGCAAAATGTAGCTCTTTCAAAGGGCTGTCGAACGGTATATAAATGTCTATTGTGAAAATGGATCCTTCGACCAGAAAATAGTATACAAAAAACATGAACAAATACGACATCTATACACAAAAATACGATTTTTCACTTTCACAGCTATGTTA
>CAJNOQ010005857.1:0-14554 GCA_905250885.1 Didymodactylos carnosus | reverse complement strand
CAATCGTCATTTTGTAGAGCGTTTTTTACTGCATCTTTTCTTCATAGAGACAAATTTACAACCACTTGTTTCACTATAGAAAAATTTATTATTCAAATCGAGTCAGGACTTCTGGCCCACCCTTTACTACCTATTAGAACTATTAAATATTTTATTAAAAATAGAAATGTAATAAACAGTCTGTCAGTGATAAGTATTTCAAGACTATCCTGTTTAGAACGAAACTTGTATTACATTGATTTGTTTAATCTTTCATTAAAATTCGACGTATGAACATAAATATGAGAAAAGGAATAAATATCTTATAACAGCTGTATTGGGAATAATCTTATCATGACTGAAGGTTGTTCGTTATTGTCATATATTAATAAGCTAAAAATAAAAAAACTAGTTCACAATGTTTCTATTTGCATTGAAAACAGTTTAATAAAAAAATTATGATTGATAAACAAAATCTGAGACCATCTGTGTAGAGTAAAAATATAATTTATGAGTCTCAATAATGTTATTTTCAAACTTTAACAGAATTTCATGTAAAAAAATGATCATATTATAGAATGAAAACATGCTGCTCATCAAAATTGTAAAAGCTATTATTGATCTTTGTTTAATATGTGTTGGTCTTCTTGGCCATTTAACATTTATTGTTATGTTTATTGGTGAACGTCGTCTGAGAACGAATGCAATGTATTATCTTTTAAACTTAAGTCTATGCGATTTATTTGGTCTGTTAAATATGACACATATTTTTGTTGGATTATTTTCTCCCAATCAGCAAACACCGATTCCGCATTTCTTATGTAAATTTTTTGGTTTTAATATTTCATTATCGTTTCTTACTAGTATTTCGGCACTTATTCTCATTTCATTTCATCGATTAACAGCAACCGTACGTTTTAATTGTTGGAAGAAAAATAACCAAGTGATTAACCATCCTACTCATCGCACTAATCAGAATATAAAAAAATCACCAGTAGTTTATCTGCGTACAAGTTTTGTAATTATTTTATTAAGTTGGTTATTATGTATTATTTGCATTATTCCTATTTGGACTCCGATAGCAAATTTACAATATTTTCCACAAACACGAATTTGTGAATTGAATTTTAATGCTAATTTTGCATTTTCAGCGTCTTTATTAGTATTATACGGATTTGTATCAAATATAATTCTCTTCACTGTTAATCTAATTATTTTCGTTAAAGTTCGCCAATCTCGTCGACGATTAACGGTGGGACCGATAGAAGTGAGAAAAAAAAGTGAATTATTATTGTTCAAACAATTGATTACCTTACAATTGGTCTTTTTTATCTCGTGGTTTCCTGGTACGATCTTGAATTTTATCGATCCAACAAAGACAAAAGTAAATGAAAATGTTTATTTAATAACAACAAGTTTAGTCTTGCTTTCATGGACTGCTGATCCTATTATTTACTTAAAATTTAATACACAACTCAAAACAATTCTGAAAAAATATTTCAAAAATCGATTAAATTTAACTACAAGAAGGATAAATGTGGCGTACGTTACATCAGCGACTGTTATACGTTCACCAGTTAAATCCATTTAGATTTTGAGTACTAACACGTACAAATATTCATCGTTTTATTATTTGTTGTTTATTTGTACATTATCACAGGTACGAAAAAAAGAGGATGCATACAAAATTTGTTTCAACAACACGAGAAACAAAATATATAATAATAATAATAATAAAAATAAAAAAAAAGTCTCAAAAAATGTGATACCCTTGGTCTAATTTGGGAGAATACATGTATATAACTGTGTTGATCATTTTAAGATGTTCTTGCTTTTTCTACAACAAAAAGAAAACACTTTTCACTTGTTATTCAAATCATCTGAGAAATGATTTGAACAGCTGAACGAGTTTCCAACCTAGTGTGGCTCATATAAAGACTGCATCAGAATTGCTTGTAACCTCGATGAACGGTCTCCAAAAAACCAAAACCTTAGAAACCAAGTCACCAATTCGACTGAGAAACGTTTTTGTAAATAACTCCATTGTATAGAGCAAATGTTTCTGAACAAAATGAGATGTTTTTGTGGTCTCGGCAAGATCTTTTCATTTAACTGTCAATTGACGACACGTCTGAAACTGTAAAAACGAGCATAATTAACAGGAAATCATGAAGGATCTACTTTTGGGATGTGTCGTCAATTGAAAAGATGTTGCAGAGACCAAAGAGACATCTCATTTTGTTCAGAAACGTTTGTCCTATACGATGGAGTTGTTTGCAAAACATTTCTCAGTCAAATTGGGCACTTTGCTTTCTGAGGTTTTGGCTTTCTCAGAGATCATTCAGAGATTACAAGCAATTCTGATGGAATCTTTATATGCACCATATCAGACTGAAAACTCTTCCAGCTATTGAAATCATTTCTCAAATTTGTTCTACTTATTATAATTGACGAAAAAAATCGACAATTAGGATGGATAAACAATTCTATGAGCCACTGAATATATATAATAAAGATTTGCAAAAAAAATGAACAAAATGCATACTTGTCACTATAAATTGAGAAACATTAAATAGAAATCAATTAAACGAACAAAGATATCCCGCTCAAGAATCGAGCAGGCAAAAATACACCCCAAGTATATAGTAAATTTTTGTACGTATCTGTATTTTCTAATACATTTAATTAAAATAAAGCACATTTGGAATGATGACTCCCTGTCTCTCTCTCCCTCTCTCTCGTTTTATGAACACAGGGCACCATTATAATGTCAAACAAGAAAGAAACAAAGAGTGGGAAGAGAAAGATTAGTTCCGTATATATTCACATAGTAGTCTAGGTTTGTTTAGTTTTTATTTATAAAACAAAAATTGAAAGTAGCAACCAAAGACAAAAAATTAATAATTGTATGTATAATAGTAGTGAGAATAATAAGAATAAAGAATGCGTGTGCATGTATGTGTGTGCACGCGCAATATGTATTAATAATAATAAATAACGACAGAAAAAAAAATTGTATGCCTTCCGAGAAAAATAAACAAAATAAAAAGAAAAAAAAATCGAACAATTTTTAAATGTTATTTATTTATTGAATGCTGATACAACCGACCACATGACTTCCATTTTAGAATCATATTTACTACATTCTTGATCGGGATCTAAATCTAATAATTCGCGAACATGCTTCATAGCTACTTCATAGTCTTCATCTGATAGAGCGGTGAACGCATTTTCCAGTACATCTAAAAAATAAAGAAAAAACAAGATTCTGTTAATTTCTGTAAATAATCACATCTCTGATTACATACCACTAGCATGAGCTAAATAGATTAATGCTAACATTCGACGTTCCATACGACGAGGATCATTTGGCCAACGTGATAATACACAATCTTGGATGCGTTTAATTAATTTTATTTTATGAACACTGTCATTAAGTGGATGAGTTGTCATATCAAATAAAAAAAAGTTTTGTTTTTCGGTACTACAAATACCTTTGTCTACCAAATTTTTAGCCAAACGTTCACGAACATTGCGTAATTGATATTTTAATTTTAGAGGATTCCATGTCTCACCTAGAATAATAGATAAATAAACAAAAAGTATCACAAAAATTGATAAATGGAAAACTGTGTGTTTACTTTTGGTGCCATACTATGTTTGTTTACTTCAACTATGGCAACTGATTCTATGATGTAACCAGCGGCGGTTTACTACAGTCTGTTTGAATGGGATAGTCAAAAAAATCGGTTTAAATGAGGAAAGATGTCCTATGTTACGAAAACGCAAAGAGTAGCATCTTTAGTCACATTCGAGCGATTAATTCAAACCATACCTCAAGCATTAATACACTTTTGGCAAAAAAAAGTGAACAATAATAATTACAAACAGTTTATACAACAATCAAGACAGCATATTACCAAAGGATAAAACTCACTGTGTTCTAAAATAGATCTCGATGTGAAAACACTTACCACTAAGATATTCAATCCAACTCTGAACAGTTTCAGCTGGTTGTGTTTCTTTAATATGTCGTAAAGCTTCATCTAATAATACATCGCCTGTTGGTGTGTCTTCTAATAATATGACTTTACGATTTGTTAATGCTCGCCGACGAGCACCAGTCTTTTCTAATTCAACACGTCCACGAAACCCAAGTTCTAAAAACAAATTTGAGTTTTGCGTGTTACAACCATAGTAATATCTTAACATACCTGTTAATATGCAACCACGTAAACCAGATGAAATACAATCATTCCAGAACGATGTATAACCCTATGGAAAAGAAAAACATGAGATAAATCACAGAAAGTGTTCAAAACATTTAAATTATACTTCTCGATCTTTTAATCCTAACAGAAGAACTTCTTCCATTAATGTAAGACGTGTTTCCTTATCGTCACTATCTGGCTCTGCATTATCTTCACGATTGTTCGAGGAGGAAGCAGCGCCACTTTCCCCATCCGAACCCGTTGATTTAACTGCAGCTGAAATATTTCGACGCGTGATAGTCGTCATGATTCTGATAATGAAAGAATCAACAACTGATAGATAAGATCAACTAAAAATAAAAAAAATAAACGTTGCTTCAAAGTCTTGTTCTCAACAATTGTAGTACTCTGTCTTTCGGAGCGAAGCATGATGTTCTCTTTCATCTAACTGTGAGTAGTTTTGAATCTAATTACTCTTGAAAAAGTTTTTTTACATCGTTTTGTTGAATAATTTTTCAAAAAGTTTCTACCGGATGACCAGAACTAACAATATACAGAAAAATTTTCGATCTGCCGATATGTACTTCCTTGATTCCTTGAGCAGTATTTTTAATGGGGATTTTGAATAAAATGGGTTTCCAATGTTTCCCAACGTATTTTTTGTCACTTCCTGCTAAATACGAATTGGAAATGAAATTTTCAAAGTGAAAAAACAGTTTGCTTTCGCTTAATTCGCAATCATTAAAAATTGCTGTCGCCACAGCATATGTAAATAAAAAGATCTTAACAAGAAATTTGTTGGTGTTTCAACTCTTTGGCAAAATCTTTGCGAGCGTTTCCAAGGACGTCCACGATCGTGTGACAAATAATAAGCAAAAGGTACCAAACGTAAGGTTAAAAAATACTTGAAGCAAGATCGTACGTACAACAGAGATATCGTTACGCTAAATATTATTCAATTCACTTGGTTAAAATAGTACAACAAAGTGCTACTTTTTTAGTCATCAAATACATTTGAGCGAATTGCTTCACTTAAAACGCCATCATCTTAAAAATGATATAAACACACACCAATAAGAGCTAGTCACACCAAGTCATAAGACACGGAGACTATTTAAGGTAACGAATGTATTCCACTCAGGATTTCAGCTTCTAAAACTAGCAAACATACCCTTATTGTTTAACTTCATAATAATTATATTTGTCGTACGTGAGAGACATCTGCACATACCTGGTTCGTTATCCAGCGCTTCTTCGAAGAACTGACAAAACTAGTTGTTTTTCCGTATAAAAGCTAATAGTAGGATTTTTTATATGATTGTGGAAGGCCTTATCGTAAGACTGTGTAAAACTTCTTACTCTTGTCTAAGATCTGACTGCAAAAACTAATAAGATATTATAATGTAAGGAAAATTATCATCAGACTGGAGTATTTTCAGCAAAGATTCGTCACTAAGCCTGCTCCAGACCAGATTTTTATTAAGTTTTAATCATCTACCCCAAAAATTTATATATACTTGCTTACTTTTTTTCACTATTTAGGAAAGAGTTACAAAGAATACATTTTGCTTCAGCTAAGTTCACTGTCACTCGAAGTATGCAAGTCGATAAGCCTATAGTTCATAAAATGATAAAGTTCTTGGAAGAAACTTATGGAATAAAAGCAGGGCTCGGTCATTTAACACAGCATTGTTTTTGTTTAAATAAGATTTTAAAAAACAAACTATAGCGTTTGGAAACATACTGTAGGAAATTCATTTCTCGCCTTGGCTCAAATGGGAGGAGAGATGGATCAAGATCAAAAATAAATCCATGGTCGAAATACTTTCAGACCATTCAGGTTTTTTATTTATTTCGAATTCACTAGTTTTTCAAGCTTTCTCGAAAAACAAACATTGCCATAAGATTCAGTGTGATCAATAACCAATGTTCCATGTGTTTTGAAAGTTCCCAAACATGAAGTTTAGCCGACAGGTAGGTCCTGGGAAAATGCCCATATGGGAGTAAGAATTTGGAACTTGTGTAGTTTTAAAGATCTATCTTTTAAAGTCTAGAGGTTCGAATAAACCTGTCAGAATTCAAAATACATTATTTCTCTTGAAATGAGAAGCTTTCAGATTTTGTTCGACGATGTGCACCATGGTAGACCTGATCGGAAGACCTAATTTCTCCATAGATTTCTTTTCCAGTAGCTCCTCTATCAAATACTGAAAATCGCATGGTTCTAACTCCTTCTGTTAAAAAATTATTCAAAAAAGACTTTTTTCCATTCTATTTTGAAATGAATAGTAGATTACTAAATTTTAGGATTTTTCTCTACTCTAACTTCAAACATCACATAATTCATAAATTTATTATATTCCAAGAGAATTTTCGATGTCATATACTCAAATTCCCTGAACGCTATCAGGGACTGTATAGATTCCCCAAGGAATGTGAATATTCCCTAGGAAATGTAAATATTCCCTAGGGAATATTTACACATTGTATATATCCATGTGAACGATTTTTAGAATAAAATGACAACAACTTTACATGTAGGCTGAGTACAAGGCAAGGTGTAGGAGTGAAGAGCATGATCAAACATATCTTGATCTTGGTAAGATAATGAATTAGATTTGATGATTCTATTTTCTTTCACCCTTTTGTTTTGCTCTCATACATCTATATGGATAATACCAAAGATATAACTGAATTCTACGTCTTTATTTTATTTCCAGGCTCTGCTCGCACTTGTTGACTCAAAAATGTTCAACAACTTTTCAGACAGTCTACAGTGGAAGTCAAGCATCAGGTTCGAACGTTCAAATGTATAGAATTTCTCTTCATTCTTCAAATGTGTTTAACTAATACTTTTAACGATGTAGGATTAATATTTAAAAATTCTTAGTGAATTACGAATGAGTATTAATAAGTACTATTGAATACTATTATGGTCTCAATGGATTTTCACATAATCTTTAATAAATCTTAGACAAAGTAGCCTATATTCTGATAAGATCTTAGCAAAATCTTATCAAATCTTAAATTACTTTGAATTCATCATCTTAATAAGATTTGTTTAAAATTCTTATCAGAGACAAATGTGAGCAAAATTTTAAAGCAACCAAAATGGCATATACTCGTTGCACATTGAAAATATAAATCAGTGAAAACAACCTTGTGGTTTTTGGTTATGTAACAATACGATCAATATGTTCGAAGTTGTACAGCCCCCAGTTTAGTAAAACAAATAAAAGTATTATTTTATATTCATAAATTGCACTTTTGTCACAGTTTTTCAACGAATGATTTCAAAGAAATGTTTCACGCAATAATGCACATGAATAAAAATTGATTATAAACTTATATCCCCATAGGATATATTTAATCGAGAATAGTAAAGTAATCTTTTTAAAAACTAATCAGAATTTTCTAATGTTCGGTGTACTAGTGAAACGGATATATCCGTGGTAAACAGAACTCCATAATATT
The DNA here is from genome assembly GCA_905250885.1 of Didymodactylos carnosus. Lineage (NCBI taxonomy): Eukaryota > Metazoa > Rotifera > Eurotatoria > Philodinida > Philodinidae > Didymodactylos > Didymodactylos carnosus. Next base: position 6,890 of record CAJNOQ010005857.1, on the reverse strand, counting down.
TTTCAAAACTATGTGTTTTTCAGATGGTTTTCTGGGTTTCCCACATGTTATTGATATGTCATTAATTATTTATTAATTATAATATAAGTGTCCGTGTTTTGACATTATTCAACAGAGTATTTTATTAGGAATCACGATGACTAAAGAATTTTATTCTTGTTATATGTGCAGTGCATTATCTTGTTCATAGTTATATTTGAGGTTCTTGTTATGCAAAATTTGAAACTGTCTTGGATGAATATAACTTCATCAAACACGATGTTGAGTTCGAGTGAAAATCGATCTAATTATTTCTCGCTTCTGGTTTACCACTCTATATATTTTGTATATTGAGTAGGATAAAAAGTAGTTATATACTAGAAATAATAAAGTATACTGTAATTTTGGCCTTATAATCGTTGACTCGAAGAAATGTTATAAATATTCTGACAGAACTTTTCATAAGACGTTCGACTATTTAAGATTAGAATATAATCAACCGAACGATATATTACGTATGTACAAAAAAGCATTTAGTTTCCTAATGAGAAAAGTAATACCAAAAAGGTATTTTCTGGCAACAAAATAGCTAACAATAGATTCATAGTGAAACTTGAACTTTATTATTAGAATACTAAATTCGTGTTAATAATCTGTTTTCCAGATCATACTTTTAAATAAGTTTTGTATTTATGATATAATAAGAAAAGTCATTTGTAGATGTTGGGTAATTTCGTTGGCTTTTTGTATATGTGACATTATAGAAAAAAATATCTGTCAAGAAAACAATAGATATAAATATGAGAATAGAATCGATATGTGTTCTGTTCTTTTTATAAAGAAGAAGAAGGTACTTATAGATCCGTTTGCTAATGAAAATATTATGTCACAATAAAAACAATTTGTTAGACTCTATTTAAAAAGACATCAAAACAACATGAATTTTAATAGTTATTTATCTGATACATAGACAAAAATGCTGTTTATTTATCAATTCGTAGTAAGTACGTTTGATTATTATTGTTTAGGACGTATCGTCTACTAAAAAAAATACTAAATCACATCTATATTATAAACGAATTTATTTTCATGGCTGTCATTGTATATCCCAAGGATCGATAACACTTGTTTACTAATTTTAAATAGTAGAACATGACAAAACTTTTCTTTGATAAAATTTCAAAACATTTTTTCATCAATTAGTTCCAATAGAATGGTTGTCAGGCAGTCGTAAGAATTTAGTCGTGAAAAATTCAGGATTTTAAAAATGATTAGTTATAATCACGTTAATAGTTATGGCAGAGAGAGAGAGAGAGAGAGAGAGAGAAAACTAGTGTTAGCAGCAGTTCCAGGACTGTTACCCGATGACTATTGGTAATCTCGGAAATGGGTGGGTTAGGTAATCAATCATACTAAGTCTCATGGCAATATTTTTTCTAGCAAAAAATTTTAGAACCCAGCAAAATATAAGTTTTTGCTGAAAAAGATTTTGATGTGAAAATTAGGAGTTTTTGACTATTCTTTTACCTAATATTAAAAAGTTCACTACTCCCATAATAGCATCAAAACTACTTTTAAACTTTAGGATATGGTTAATTTTGTCCACTAGACGTGATTAAAAGATTGAACAAAATTCAGAAACTATGTCTCAAGTCCAGAAACAATTTCGATAAAGAAGGGCTCTCTAAATTCTTTTTGGTAGACTTCTTATAAATAGAACATCAAATAGTGTAAATACTGTGCATCCTAAAGTTTAAAAGTAGTTCTGATGTTATTGTGTGAATAGTGAACGTTTTAATATTAGGTAAAAAACAGTCGAAAACTCCTAATATTCGAAAAACTTGTATTTCGCTAGGTTATAAAATCTTTTGCTAGAAAAAATATTAACATGAAACTTGACTCGCGTTTTGAAGATAACACTCCGGACTATGAATCTATTAAATATCAATACTAAATATCAATATAATCCTATTGGAAATTTTAAAGACACAGCCAGGTTTTCTAAAGATCCTCTAAACAGTCCAGTCTATTTAAAAAACCTTCTACAAAATGTCTACTTATGGAAACATGCTCTCAAATCTTCTCTGTCGAACGGCAAAAATCCGAGCTTCCTAGCTGTTTTATATGAAAATTTATTCCAAAACTAGCCCTGCATACTACTGCTTTTTATTATGGACACAGCAGTTTGAGACGGATACAAAATTTTACGTTTTGAAATTGAATAATATGTTATTAACTATTTAAGCCGGGCTCTACTACTAATTTCGGTGAAACAAAAAAATTTTTTTGACTTAATTGACTAAAACGATCCTATACGTAATAAGTGTCGAAGAATAATACAATGATATTTGACAAAAAATCTCTAACATCGAAAGTTTCTCTTTTGAAAAATAAATGCTTTTCATATCGCAAACAGTGGATATTCTAAGAGTATTAGTAGCGATTATTATGCGTGCATTATATATGTAAACCAATATGATGACTGAAATAAAGTCTTTCAAAATCTAAGCAGGCTTTGTATATTCAAGCTTACGTTTGTAAAAATGTTCAACAATTGGAAAAAGTATTGATAGATTTAATATATTTTTTTGTCTCATGATCATTTTGTTTAATTCTAAATAAAGAATATGTTACCGAAATAGATCTGATTTCTTTTAATGATTAAGATTGATTTTAGTACACGACACTTATGATATGCTATACCTCTTTTCAATAGGCAAAATTGTTTCACGCACCAATGTATACACAACTGTAAAGTTAGAAAAAAAATTGATAAATACCCTAATTAGCCAGATTGTTAATTCGGTTCTAAATAGATACTACTCTAACTTTCATTGAAAAATATCATCGCATCCGTTTATTTTATTCATCGAAATCATCACCTGTTGTTCACCGTATGTCTGACAATTAAATGAAGAAAAATAATGAGATGGATACGTTGATTTAAAGTTGTAGTAGCAATCATATATCATTGTAAAAGTATCTCATTCTATTCTATTTATACGATCAAAGATTCACGCTATAAAGATATCATGCAGTGACAATTCATTAATATATAAAAAATTCTGTAACAAAAATTGTAGATCTAATGTGAAATGCACTGAGAAATATATCTTACTTAATCTTTTATTCCATGCAGAGGTGTTTATGATGAACGAGTTCTTATGGGGTTTTCTTTTGATCAAAAAACAACAGAAACAAAATATAATGCCTTTGGAGATTTTTTCATGCTTTTTTAATATAACATTTCCGTTTATGAAATGAAAAAACTTAATAACAAATTTTTACAACAGAGAAAAGAAAAAGAATTGAACAACATATATATATATATATATATAGGGATAACAGAACAATTATAATTTTCTGATTTATATAATGGTTTGTTCCTGTTACAAAATCTTTTACTACAAGAGGTTAACGTACGTTGGTGTTTTTTATTCTCAAAACAAATTATAAACAGGTAAGCATCGTAATCAACTTTGACGTTATATATGCCTAAAAAAATTGTATTTATACTTTGATGTGTACATTGATTCTCTCAGTTTTTGTATACTGAAAAATAAGTGACAATCATAAACCGATAAGATTTTTGTTCATATAATTATCTAAAATGTTGTTACTTTTTTCAATTAAAAATAGTGATAAAAAACAACAACATACTCTACTATTGATGTATTACAAACTTAAAAAAAGAAACAAGTCTCATACAATAAAAGCGTAGGATAAATTGTCATCAGTGTGTAATACTTGCGGTATACTTGTGTAACAAATTCGATAAATTTTTTATGGCTAGATTTAACGTCTGAACATAGAATTCATTTAGTTTACTGTTTATTTAGTAAACTTTCGCCTTTAAGTGACCGCAATAAATTTGTCTGAAGAAAGCTAATATTTCTGATGATAAAACACGAGATACTAGAGTACTCAAGTATTCTTCTTATGAATCTGATATAAAATTATTGTTAAATGTAATATATAAACTTCAAGGAAATCTCCCACTCAGATATTACATTTTGCAAAAATACATAACAGTATGCAGTACGATGTGTCGGCTTCATGAAACTGAATGAATTTTACCTTTTGTTAGGTTCTTTAAATTTCTAAAATAAATGTCCAGGGGCTGTTAAAACTCAATAAATTTCTCGAAACATACTGTATGAAGTCTTTTTTCATATATTGATGTTTGTAGAGTAAATATTTCTCATTTAACCGAGATGTGATACGATTCTACACGACGCTGTAAGAGAAAATCGGAAGCATTTTTTCTATAAGTTCCTAAACGTAACATTTAACAAAACGACTGCCGTTAGCATTATGAACACTACTACAATCATTCTGTACGATACTTTTTTTCCTATGAACGGTGAAACATGACATTTAATTTCTTATTGATTAAAATCTCGCATACGCGCTCGCTTGTCAATGAAAAGGAACCAATTTAGGATTACGTGTCTAGATTAATTTAAAACAAAGTCGAACTATGAAGTTATCAGAAACCTTAAGAATTTGTTACCGTGTGAACAGATCCATTTTAACGCTTATATCTCGTGTAACTCCTGAATAATTCGTTATTCTGTGGTAAAAGCTATATGAGAAGGGTTTCCTTAAATAAAATATGCGTTTCTTTGCTTCTAATCTTTTTTGTGTTTATATGTGTATGGTGTAATTTAGAAGAAATGTTTTAATACCTAGATTGTTCAATAAAAAAAACACATTACGTTTTGAATGAGAAAGTCTTTAACCTGCTGGTTAGAACAGTTGAATAAAAATGAACATTATCTATGAATAATTTGAAGATAAAGCAAAAATGAACGCTAGCTTATTTGATATAGTGAAAAAGACTGGACAAATTACTCATTATATGACATGTGAGAAAGAGGAAAAAAGTTTTACTAATGTAAGTTGTCAGATTTTGATTGTTTAACTCATAAGAACGAGACCAGTCTTATGTATCGTCAATATGGAATGTGTGCCGAAAAGCACTCTCACTGTTATTCTTGCTTCGAGTGATTCTGTAACTACTCTGTTTCATGATGCTAGGTCACAATGAACGATCTTTGGTATGAAAAAAGGTAACATATATATTCGAAACGAATATTTATTATTGACATCACAGATCATATAACATTTGTGACTAAAAATAATATTTGAATGTGTTTGATATTATTTTTATTAAATTATTATTTTTGAAGAATTGTTTGACTTTTTCTTTTCTCGTACACAGATAGATGAATCTTGTCGTGATCTGGTATAAAATGATCCTATATTAAGAAGTCACATTAGCAATTCTTTCCCTTTGTATTTTACAAGAATAAAGCGTCGATCAACATCTTGTTATAAAAGTACTCGTCTGAGATACGCATCATCGCACAAAAAATCATAGGGTATGTGAGAGATCATCTGACCGTGTTGCGATACTTTTCCAACAAGAATTTTGTCAAAGTTGACAAAGTTCTTTTTCAAAAAATACTTTAATTAATTAGTAATTACGAACAAATTTAAAAAAGAACTTTGCCAACAGTTTTAAAAATAAAAAAGAATCTCTTTCAAACATGACAGAAAAATATTGTCTATTTAATACACATATTTTACTTAAAAAGTACTTTACCAACAACCTGAGTAATTATGCTGGTAAAGTTCTTTTTTTTATTAATTAAAAATTTCACAAAAAAAGAACTTTGTCTTGACATATTAGCAAACACTGTTAGCAAAATTCTTGTTGGCAAAGTTCGTACATCCCATCTGACTATTCAGAATTATATGCCAAAAAATCTACATCATTTGTCTTTCTCATATTTTCTAGCATAAAGAGATTGAATCTGACGTCTCAAAGTTGTGTATTTGATCATATTCTTCATTCCTACATCTTGCCTTATACTCAGCCTACATGTAAAATTGTCATCATTTTATTCTAGAAATCGGATATATACATATAGTCAGCGCTTTTTTTGACATAACAAAGCAGCAAATCGTATGGGATGTCATAAAATATGTTTTACCTGTGTACTTACATCAAATTGAAATACTAGTTATGAAATTTTCTAAGAGAGTCAAATGTTACTCTCATCAAGTTAAAGTGTGTCCACTTAATGAGTAAGTTAAAAATAATTTATATAAAGATAATGCAGAAAACATAAATTGTTTAGATCTCTATTTCATCGGAAATAACATAATTTTTTATTATATAAGTAGTTTCGGAAGGATGAAGAAATTGTGTTATTAAAAAATTGTCCCCCATATATTAAATATATTATTTTATGTCTTTATGCTCAGATCAGAAACATTGTTGTACACTAAAAATGGGAAAAAATCGACAGAAAGGAAAAATAATCTGTAATATATACATACAACAAATATACGACCATTATCTCTTCTATTTTTCTGGTATAAAAAAAGTCAAATAATGACTTAAAAAACAAAGAAACAACTGTAAGGTAATCTTCTTATTTTCTTTCTATGCTTTCTGCTACAATAAAAACAAACACCTGTTTTATGTTAGCAATGGATCAGACTAAAATAAAAAATAAAAAATTGTTGATGTCTTTATATATTATCAACTACTCGACCATATCCTATTTCATTATGTACTTAGTCCTCAAGAGGGAAAGAAATGAGAGAGAAAATAAATAAATTATAATATCGATAATATACTTGCTGAGAGAGAAAGAAAGAACAAACTTTTTAAACAACGGTTACATGTGGTCTAAGTAAAAATCATTATGTTTTCTTTTTGTGTAATAATATATTTTTAATTATTGAATAAAATACATTTTTGGGATATTCATACATGGAAGAGAAAATTTTTGACAAAATTATTATAAGATGGAGAATTTTTTGTTTAAACAAGATTTCAATAGTTTGACTTTTATACCAGAAAAATAGAAGAGATAATGGTCGTATATTTGTTGTAT
>CAJNOQ010005856.1:0-14555 GCA_905250885.1 Didymodactylos carnosus | reverse complement strand
TTACGTCTCATTAAGAAAGCTTTTGGTTGTTCTTTAGAGTTTCTCGAAAACTGGTTTTCCTGAAGACCGGTCTTTGAAGGCCTAGCAGCAGCATTCATGGTGATATTCGGAATCAACATCGTCGACTACCTATAGTCCACTCGATTTCGTTGAAAAAGCGATTTATCAGTTGGGGTACTTCCCTCGTCAGTTTAAATGCTATAGAGCTCGGAATGGCTTGGTTTTGCAGAGACATATTGCTTCTTTGGCCTGTTTTTCGTCTCTAAAGGTAATAAAAACAAATGACCACTGGAAAACTTAAAAGAAGTTTTTAGGAGTTTTGTTGGAAATGTTTCGTGTTAGTCAATAATAAAAAATTTCAATAATCCAGCTCTGTGCTGCGCATTAGCACCTAAAATGAATGAGAATTTTGGGAAACCTCAAATATCCCATTTTTACCTCTGTTGCAGCGACATTTTGTGAACGGAGACGGGGCAAAAGCAATTTTTCGTCACCGTATTATGACATGGCCAAGATTCGTTGAATGTTTGATCTAGGCTGGACTTGTAGCTCGCGAGATATATTTCTAACAGGCAGAGGTCTGTCAGTTATTGGGTGGAAGTATCCCCATTTCGTCCTGCTCTTTAGAGTCCTACTGACAGGCAGGATTATCTTATAAAAAAAAGTCATCTGGCACCTTTTATCAACGTGTATAGTAGATTGCCGATCATATAAAGAACCCGACTAGAGATAAAACAGTTTAAACGTATCTATTGTTTATTTTCAGTTGGAACTTTGTGACTTTATGTCTCAAAAATTAGCAAATGATGATACTATTATACCATTAACAGAAACAACTGAAGAATATTCGTCATTAACATTAAATAATTTACCATTTGATATTTTATTTACAATATGTACATATTTAGATTTACGGTCATTAGTTCGTTTATCATCTACGTGTCGGTATCTTTATGATAAATGTTTACATCCTTTACAATTTCAAACGTTAAATTTACAACCGTATTGGTACGGTATAACTAATTATTCAATCGATAATTTTTTTAGTTTAAAATGTACACAAATAAAATATTTATCATTAGCTTGGACAAAATCAATTCATTTAAAATCTTTTACTCAATTATTAAATACACAAAAATTAATTCAACTCAATTTAGCTTGTTGTCAATATATTAATCGTGCATACATTGATGTTATTTCTAAACAATGTCAACAATTAGAAATTATTAATTTAGAAAATTGTTTTAGTTTGATTAGTGATGATTTTATAGCATTAAAAAATTTAAAAAATTTAAAATCTATCAATTTTTATCGTACAAAAATTGATCATCGTACATTAATACCATTGATAAAAAATAATTATTTACATTTAGAATATGTAAATTTAGGTGCTTGTCAACAATTAAGTGAAACTGATTATATTGTTAAATTATTATTTTCAAAATGTTTACAATTAAAAGCATTAGATTTATGGCGTGCCCATGGTCTATCACAAAATGGTTTTCTATCAATTATTGGTGAACGAGTAAATGTTGATGAAGAAAAACAAAATCCACATGATGGTATTACAGATGAATTATTGAACAATTTAACAACAACTGTATGTTGTTTAGAAAATTTAAAAGAATTAGATTTTGGATGGTGTGATCTTCCACCAAATTTTATTCAAAAATTTGTTAAAAATTGTGGTAAATCATTAATGAAATTATTTTTAACTGCATGTCGTCGTATAACAAATGATGATATGATTGCCATTGGTGAATATTGTCCACAATTAAAACAATTAGATATATTAGGCTCAAGAATTATTAATGAAGAATCAATTCATTTAGTTTTAAAAAAATGTACAAATTTAGAATTTTTAGATTTATCATTTTGTGATAAAATTGAATCAAAAACAATTGATATGTGGAATAAAATGTATAAACAATGTAAATCAATTAAACGTAGTTATTCGCCAAGAGATCAAATTGATGATATTTATACAGAATTTGCTTAAATTCATTTCTAATATTTATATGTGATCAATGAAAACTACTGTGATACATGTATAGTTTTTACTTTAGTTAATTGTTTGCTTTTTATTATTTTATTTCATTTTTTATAAAATACCAAAGAAGACTATTGTCTCTTATATGTGTATTTATATTTATCGTTGCAATTTTACTTTATTTCATTTAGTTTCAAGATCTATTTTAGATTTAATTGAAAGATGTTCAACACTTTACATATATCTATATATTGAAAAAAACATTTTTTCATTAGCATTTTATTGAGAAATACTGTTTAAATTGAATAATTTTTCTGTGAATTTGAAAAGTAGTGTTGACAATTTTCTAGACTGATATGTGCTTATAACTTTTTTGTCATATTATACTTTGTTTTTATATAAATTAAAATACTAAATTAGATCATTTTTGAATGTAAATGTTATGTTCATCAGAAGTAAAATAAAATAAAATTTGTTGTATTGTAGAAATATTTACAGTGTACGTAAAAATCTATATATCTTTGTTGTATGTGTCATTATATAATCATTCTTCAATCAGATCTATCAGTGTATTTATCTCATGTTATTTCATCACCTTTTTTTTCTTTTTTTTTTTTTTTTTATTCAATTCTTGTTATTTTCTACATTTTTTTGCACCATTTTCTTAAAATTTCATGGCAATGGCAAATGAACTGTATTTCTATGTTCTTCTATTACTTTATAAATAAAAATATTTATATCGTACTGTTTAAAGTTGACAATGAGACAAAATGAGATAAAATATCCTGATTAAATAATTTATCAGTTTATCATAAACGATGTTATACTTTGATTTTATACATTAAAATACTTCAAGAAAATAAATGATGTCTGTCTATTTGATCGACTTTTATAATTTATTTTTGTCGTGTTATTTCAAGTCATTAAACTATAAGTGAACAGTTGAGTTTCTTATAGTGAACTGCCTAACATATTTTTCTTTTTTATAACAAATTCATTCATTCATCCATATATTAGATACTTATTCGAGTACTGTTATTAGCAAAACAAAATATTCACTCATGCTCTCTTTTATTTAGGGATATCAGGAAAGATGAACATTCATCCTCTTTTTTTTGTAGTTTTATATACTATAGATTTTTATGAAACGGATGTTTAAAAGCTTTTCTCTCTATATCTCTTGACATCAAATAAATGTTAGTTGCTTTGATAATACTAATGATAATGATACATCTTTTTTTTACATTCTTTGATTGAACGTGTAATAAAGTTAAACTCAACATGGAAAAAGACAAGCAAATCTGAATGATTTAGATATTCATAAATAGCCTCTTTCATCTTTTGTCAATATTCAATGCACAATAGCTGAGTTGAATATAAATTTTTGTTTTTTCTTCTAAATTTATAAGTTTGTAGCTTGATTTTTATGTTGTCAACTGATTAACTCACTGAAAATATAGGACCGAACAACAACAACAACAACAACAACAACAAAATACTCTCTTTTATTAACTATAGTCAAAAAGAGGTATCAGATTTTTTTCCTTGCCTGCGGTACATTGTCCCATTTTGTTTCATGTCTGTTTAACGTAATAACTGATAATGACATTTTGCATTTTCTACTCTAGTTCTCTCTTTCTCTCTGTTCTAACTGGACTAGAATACTTCAGAAATAATGTTACTCATAAAAAATACTAAATATATAAGAGAAAATATACATGTTATTTTACAGCTTTGCTCGCATTATTAATTCACTGATTACATAATCTATTATAAAGAGAATAGATAAATAATTAGGAACAGATTTTTTGTTTAGATATTTTTCCTACGTCATAGCTAGTGATTAAGAGATAAAATGTAGAAAGAAAAAGAAACATTTTTCTCTATTTTTATACTTTAACTTAAATAGATAAGATACTTTGTTCTCTGTAAATGTAGACTATCTATTCTACTATAAAAGAAAGTATAATAAAACAACATGTAACGAAAACAAACAATTTTAACTAATTTCAATTATTGTTACGAAATCAGCCACTCATTCATATTATTTAATCTTGAATAAATATATTAATATAGTTTCGATATTTTCTTTATCTTTATAAATTCTACATAAAAAGTCACTGGTATTTATCGAGTTTGAAATTGTTAATCTAAATCATTGAAGAAGAAATATAGAGAAAATCATTTCACTAGAGGATACGTCACCGATCAAAAAACTACAATTATTGTTTACACAAATTTTCCCCAAAAAATTAGTTAATTTTTTTAATCTGCATTGATTGAAAAAAGTAGAAATCCTTTCCCTTGTTCAAAATATTCCGTTTTGTGTCTTGGCTGCTAAATAGGGTAAAACGTTTTAGTTCAACTAAATTCTAATGAATCATAATTTTTTGAAGATAAAAGGCTGAAAAGTCTGTGAGATGTAGCTTATTTGATATCTTAACTGAGTAATCGTTATTTAAACTAGCAACATGCGTGTTCAATTATTAAGTTTTTAGCTCGGATCATCAAAGTAGTCACTTTTCACTAGACAGGCGAACATCGAGTTTTTTTTCTTTGGATCGGAAATTATCGTTTTTGACTTAGAATGAATGACTCTCTCTCTCTCTCTCTCTATTTGACAATACTAGTGTCAAAAGAAAAAAACTTTAGTCTGAAAACTTTAAGTTTTTAATAAAGAAATGCATAATAAGGGCACCAAGTGAAATTTTTGATAGAGAAAAATAGAATTTACCTCGAAAACCAGGATTTGGGAAAATTTTGTAGCGACGTTCGAAAAAGGTCGTATTTTAGTCGTGGTGTACATGACACAACATTTTGTCAAAGTTTGTGCAAGACTGAAGACGATCCGGAATGAGCTTAACTCATTATTTTAAACACGTCTCTTGGAAAAATTTTAATTAGCTTGAAAAACACTTCTATTTCTAATCCATGAGGATAAAGTAAAAAAAGTTCGAATGTATAGCACCGTGTGTTCAGGATAATTGTCAGCAAATTGCTTGCCTCTGATCCTTGACAGTTACAACAAAAATTCTTATGCTAATAAATTATTGATGTATCGTAGTCAATTTTCTAGAACATTAGAAATCTGTAAAAAGTTTACTTTTAATTTTTTGCTAAATGTTCGCCTGCATGTTTACTGTGAACCATTTCTATTAGAAATTATAAACTGTTTGAATGATGAAATGTTATCATACCTTCTGGAAAAAATGATAAAAGAAGACGAATAAACGCTTGATGGATAATTTTATTAATGGAAAAAAAAAAGTTAATTTAGCTATTTTTTATTTGATTAGACTTCACACGAAAATAGCGATGTATCATGGAGGATGACTTGAGATTAGAAATACTTCGTCTTGTGGAATGGTAAAAGTGGTTTACGTTAAGTTCAGAAAAACATACTAATGTTCTGAAGAGTGAGTAGTCAGATAGTACTAAAATCTGATTTTATGAGACGCTAACCGAACATCTCCTTTTTTCGTCAGCGAAAAGTTTTATGTTGAAAAGTTTTATGTTGAACGTATGTATCATTGAGGGGAAGGGAAGGGAAAAGAGAGATAAAGAACAGTTAATTTTTGTCTTCTTTTCTATAAGATATCTACTACAACTCGATTAGATCGAACATGTCGATATCATTAAAAAGTTTAATTTTTTATTTTAAGTAGTGTGAAATTTGTTCTCAAATAAAAATTTTTCGCTACATAATCTATAAACTATTTTAGCTAATATGTTAATTTTATTTAATTATTATTTTTTCCAAATATCTTGCTCGCTCTTTATAAATAAAACATTTTAATTTATCATCCATATTGATTGAATTTATTACTTTTTCAATTGAATTTACTGAACATTGATTTAATATTGTTATAATAGCATTTTTTATTGTTAATGAATTATCATCATAATAATATATTTTTAACCAACGACATAATAAACATATTTCATCTGAAGCATCTAAACATGTTCGATTACGAAATTCAATAAGATCATGTTCATTTATAAATTGTTTTTGTATATTATCATTATTAAAATCACCACAGGCACTACATTTACCTAAAACTCGTCGAACAGTTGTTAAATGTTTAAAAACATAATATTGACATGCATGTTTTAATACATCAAAACGAAAACGATGTGATAATTCAATAAGTGCAGTGATATTTTTATCATTAATTTCTGGATCAAAAATAGGATAAATAAATTGTAACATTTCTAATAGATCATTTAAATTAATATCATCAAATTTCAATGGTTCATTTTCTTGTTTACATTGTAATTGTTCACAAAGAACAGGTGATGCAGCGGCCAATGATGCTTTATCAACATAAATAATTTGTGAATTAATTAATATTTTAGTATTACAAAATGGTCTTTCATTAAAAAAATATTCATGTATATCAATTGGACTAACTTTATCTGTAGTAATAACAGTTTTAGCATATTTTGAAATTGTTTGACTTATTGATAATGAATCACTTGATAATGAACGTTTTAATAGTTGAGATTTGTGTTTTCTCATTTTATCATCAAACTTTTTTTGTTGTTTAACAGGAGCAAGAATTATAGAATGATCCATATATAATTGAAGGAATTAAGAAATTAAAGGAAAAATTCAATGAGAAATCGTTTTATGCTGTAAATTAATGGATATTTGAAAAAGAAATAATTTAATCGACTATGAAATTTGGCGGTAATGATCTATATAAAATGCGCGAAACATTTTGTTCATACATATTATAACATTTCTCATCAATGTTTCAAGATTAACAATGAATTTATAACCTTCGAATTATTCTCTTCTTTCAGTCGAAAACCTATGAGAAGGAGATGTTTGTGTTCAGCTACTTTTTCTCATTATCATAATCTACACCGAATTAATTGATTCACAAATAAGATAACATTCACTCGATAATTCATTGTATATGATAGAAAATATTATTGAAATTTGTTGATGTGTTTGTTTCTAAATATTTTTGTCTATATATATAAAACAAATATCTTTGTAAGCATGATTGATTTGCTTATTAAACATACATATATCTTTTTATCGATTTAGTCATATATTGTTATTATTACTCTTATTATGAAAATAACCATTTTACACTTGAGAAGGTAATATTTAATAGTCTGCCATACGAGACATGATTGTTTGGAATCAGATTAAAAAGAGAAAAAAAAGAAAGACTGAACCAGCTCGTGTGTAATATATTTTTTTTCCTCACTTCATCTCCTTCTAATATGACAATGTTTCTGGAAATATTTTGTTTTACCGTTATTTTTTTACGATAGTAACAGTGACGATAACAATTTCGGTAGGATTATACCAGTTTTTTGAATGAGTTGATGAGTCTATATCTATAAACATGTTCAATAAAGTTTGTCACAGAACATTTTAATCATAATTGGAATTTGAAAACTATCTTTTTATTAAAATAAATCATTATTAGAAGTATTATACTCGTATAAGAACAAAAATATCTTTGATCTCCATCTCTAGATGATTTTAGATCTAATTAAACCTGAAAGATGTGTTCTATGCGTTATCGTGCTCAAAAATTGACATTTATATGTATTTCATGTAATCTATTTTCATTAGTAGAAATTTCACATAATAAAAAAACAATAATAAAGAATCTTTGTTCATTAAATGAAATTAACTGAAGAAAAAAAAAGTGCATGCTTTTATTGCAAACAACGCATTAGTAAAAGAGAGACGAAGAAACAAAGCTGTGATACTGATAAAATAATTACTTTTCTTTTCCATTTTTTATCGCATAGAAGCTGTAAGAACTTTTTTTCAATGTAGTTCAACGAAGAGTGTAAAAAAAAAGAAGTTTATTCACACCAGAAAATATGAAAATTAAAAAAGAAAAGAGAGCAACAAATGGATTATATATTGTAGTAAAATAATTAGAAAGCATTTGTTATGAATAATAGAATTAGCGAAAAGAAACGCAGAAAAGAAAGTGCACAAAGGTATATTGAGACAGTATAAAATAGTCAAATGTTAACATTAACCGTTAAGTAAAGTTTTAGCATAGTGTATAAAACAAGCAATAAAAACGTTAGAAAATCTTTACCTTATGTACTTAGTTGTGCGATATTATAGTTCAGTTTTTTCTCCGAAAAAAACAGAGGTATGTAATATATTCGCAACAAGATATATTTATTTGCTGATGTCACTGCTTAAATTGTCTATTAGGATCTTTTTCCAACATTGTTGTCATTCATTTAGTCAGGTCTTTTTTGGACTAAAACATTGATTCTAGACTCATTTTTTTTCAAACTTTGTAATATAAACATTATAGGGCAATAATATTCATGAATATTTTTATTAAAAAAAAAAAAAATCTTTTATTTGTTTGATTTTCGTAAGGTATATTTAGTCTTATCCTTTGTTCAGTTTTGTTTTGATGATAATAATACTCTTGCAATAAGTGTAACAAAAACTAGTTCTCTTCTTCTCATTCTCCGTGAAAAATAGAAAAAATTCACTAGGGAAAAACAATGAGTGTGTATAAAATTATATCTTTATTTGATTAAACCGAGCAATAACACACACATCATCATAATCGACATAACGGAAGAAAAAATGTTTTAGTTTATGCTCATAAGTTTTAGTTAGAAAAGATGATGACTTTTCAACCTTTCTCGTTTATTATCTACAGATAAGAAAGTACTAGGAATATTGTCTCTCGTTTAAACTTATATTGTTGTTGTTGATGTTATTGTTAATATTGATATTATCTAATTCTATACATGAAGCAGCATACCATAATAATAAAATTAACATTTGCGTTATTCTATGTCTATTGTTAATTCAATTATAGACAAATATGGACATATACACACGCACACATTTTGTTCAAAACTATACTCCACTACAACTAAACTAACAACTTTTTATTTACACTTATATGAAGAAGAATATATTCAAATTAATTGTCTTTTTTTTACACCCTTTCACACACTAGAACAATTCAATTTCTTTTTGTCTCTCCTGTTTTTCCGTTTTGTTAAGTAGATCTATATCCTCTCTCAATATTGAAGTCACGTATAATAATCACATAATAACCCAATTGTATTATTTTTTTAAAAATTGTTTAACAATCCGTTATATTTGCAGATTATTGGCTCTCTACCCATATTTCACATAATATAATTTTTTTTATAAGAAAAGAAGAAATAGAAAAACTTTTATTAGAAAAAATTTGAAAATAAACAAGACTTCAGTTGTTTCATCTCTTCGTTTGTGTGTATATTCAGACAATTAAAAATACACTCGAAATGATCAATAAGTGATTTTTATTCTGAGAAGTATATACTAGGCGTTTTTATTGACACTCAAAAACATTTGTTACAAGCATCCTAACCTCAACAAGTAGCAGCCGTTCCTTACCGGGAAATTCAGATAAGTAAAGAATGAATGAAAAAAAAAACAAAACTGCCTAGAATAAAAAATATACTAGTTGTATTTTCTTTTCAGAAAGAAAAAACGATTGTTTTACCAATTCAGTTCATCTAGCGAAGACAGAACTAAAGTTTGCGTAGATACTTTCTTTAAACTAATACAGAAAAAAGTAATTATTTTCTCGACAGTCTCAAATTACTTATGTGTATATAGAGCATTCAGAACATTGTTAATAAATACTAACCAAATGAATTTGATACATGCACTATGATAGTTTTAGAGTAAAAGTAGTATGATCAAAGTGTAAATGATGGATACAACACAAAAAAGGCTATCTACTTTCCAATTTAAATTGTTTTCTTCCTTCTGTTTCTTGTATTATATATTGTGAGCAGCTGATCCACATCATCCTTCTAATTTCCAATCTTGAATAAAAGTCTTCTTATGATCTAATGTTTTCTTTTTATCAAATGCAGATATTAAATGAAAATAGGAGGAAACAAGACACTCTAAAAGGGACAAAAAAAAGTTTTCTACAAAATTGTCATGGATGATGATGATCATCATGTACCATTTTTTTTGTAGAGATATTATTGAAATGACAATGAAAAAAACGGAAAGAAGGAAAAAAATGAAAAAGAAAAAACAACACATCTCTCTTTCTCTCTCTCTCCCCTCCCTCTCTCTCTCTCTCTCTCACAATCATTTTTTGGTGTTGAATTATATTTTTTCATGTTGCAAAAGCGTCAAAAGTCATTAGATAGACGATACAGCCAATATTTTCCAGCGAGCAAGTTTTTTATGTGAACTACTTGTTCTTGCTCTGTATTTTTGGATGTAATGCTTTGTAAAAAACAAAATTGTCGAGCAATCATATTAATTGTCATTACATTTATCTATCTACTTATTGGTGCTGCCGTTTTTGATGCTCGTGAGTATTTTAATCTAAAGCTCTTACACATATCAATATATGTTTTCCCTATATTCATTAGTGGAATCCAAAGAGGAAATTCGATTAAATGCAGCTTTAAAGACAAATATGGCGAGAATATTATATAAAAACGAAAGTAAACAAATTTCTCAAGAAAGCCTTAATTTTGTCACAAACTTTGTGTGGAAAAATCGATATTATCGAATTGGAACAACAAAACAATGGACATATCCAGGCTCATTTTATTTTTCTACACTTGTCCTGGCTCTTATTGGTATGTTCAAAATGTCATCAGTTATGATAAAGTATGAAAAACTATGCTTGACGAAAAAAGTGTCTCTTCATCTATACTGTACTATACTAATACTATTATTGAAATTAAAATGAAATTTTTATTCCACTAAACATTTTATCATTAGGAGACGTATTGATGCTTATTTTTCAACCGGCTGCTTTTGTTTGAACATCGAGTACGAATAATCTTCTTTCTTCAAAAAGGGTATAACTGGTTTGTATTCTACAATGAAAGATTGATATCTGAATCTATGTAAAAGACGGAGCCAAACCGGTTTTCAAATCTGAAAATTTGCCTTTTGATCTCCCTCAAGAAAATGACAAAATAAAATCTCATATTCTGTGGTTTTACTGCTTTACTCTAGTATAAAACGTGGAAATATGATATTCTGTAGGGAATTCAGCTGACAGAGCTTGATTCTTAGAAGTTTTATTTTTTCATAGTCAGGGGGGACCAAACGCAAATTTTTGGATGTAAAATCGGAAGTATTTGAAAACTCGTGTAATATACATCATTCGACTCCATCTTTGGGTAGATTCAATTATCAACTCACGTTGACACCAAGTGTTGTTTAGATGACAAATATCACGAAATACTATAAAAAAACTGTTTAAAAGCACATAGATCCAGATTTTCTAAAAAAGCGTGTCATTTGTTTTTGATAATATCACCATTCGATAAAACATAAAAACTTGTCTGCATTATATCAATTTCGTATTGTTTCAAGATCTCCTTGCGTTACACTGAGAAAAATACGAGCAGAAATATGAGTGTGTTCCTCTTTTATAAATACTATCTTAAATTTTTTGAGAATTAATGCAAGTAAATTATTTTCCGATAATAGATTCTTAAAGAGCAAACATTTCAGACTAGTTTTTAACTGTTCCATGAAAAATCAACTTTTTAAATTTTAAAGACGATATTCATGATCAGCGTAAAATCCTGCATCAAACCCATATATTTTCAAAAAAAGCTCACAGAAAAAGGTTTGTCAGAAACCCTGAATGAAACTTCAGGCGTTAAACACTTCATAAAAAGTTTCGAGAAACTAAATCATAGGAAAATGGTCCTAGTAACTCCATGAGACGTTGTTGATCGAAAAAAATCGTTTTCATTGTGGGATACAAACCAGCCTTATCCGCCCATCTATTACGCATTTTTGTATGTGCATACACTGTGTCATTTGTATATCACATTTCCCATTTATTTTAATCATAAATATAGTTTATCAAACCGTTCACCAAAATTTTCATGAGCTGAGAGTGAGATGAAATGGTTGGGAGTGATTAAACCTTAGAATATCAGCGGTTAGGATAATCCTGATTTCATTTGTTTTTGCAAACATCAGCGCTATTTATTAAGGTAGTCTCAGGTGAGGAGATCTTTAGTAAAGGTAGAAAATGACCAATTTACGTTATTCTTCGTGATCTAAAACATTAATGTCTATCGTGTAATATCTTCTATTTTTTTATGTTATGGACATACGACTCCAAAAACAGGTAAAAAACAATTTACCATCTTTTTCTTCTTCAAAGTCCGCTCTTACCTTTTCATCTTTACATCGCTAGCGAGTGGGAAAGTATTTTGTATGGTTTATGCAATGGCAGGAATGTAGGTGGATTAGTTAATTTTTTTAATTTTTAAAATACAAGCAAAAATTTCTTTTACTTAGTCCTCTTTGGTTGATTATGTTTCAATCGGCCGGTGAACGTTTGAATGCATTGATTACATTTATATTGTCTCATGTAAAAAGACGATTTCGACGTCGCACAGACGTATCCGATATTGAATTAATTACCGTCGAATTTGCTTTGAGTACTTGTGTTGTACTCGGTGCTTCATTCGTATTTTCCAGCAAAGAGAAATGGTCCTATTTTGAATCAATCTATTATTCATTTATTACTTTATCAACTATAGGTTAGGTGACAGAGAAAAATTATTAAGCATATCACCGGAACAAAAAAACTAAATTTGGTTTTGAGTTCCTGGAAAGTGCATTTTCGTATTCAGCACACTCGATAACCCAAAGGATTTTCTATTTTTGGCGATTGGTACTTCCAAAAGTTTAGGAAAACTTTTCAAACAAAATGACGCAAAATAATTTCCATGAGAAAATACTATTAGTTTGAAAACTTTTTTCTATACTTTTGGAAGTACCTCTCGCCGAAAATAGAAAATTTTCTAGGTTATCGAGTGTACTGAATACGAAAAAGCGCTTTTCAGCAACTCAAAATCAACTTTATTTTTTTTTCCGGTGATATGATTTTCCAAAGAGACAAGAAAAAATAGTTATTCGTTCATTGTAGGTTTTGGTGATTTGGTTCCACTAGCAAGTTTACAGAAGACATCTCAATCATTATATTCCAAATTTGGATATGTTGTATTTACAATTGGTTTCATCTTAGTCGGTTTAACAATTATGGCATCATCAATTAATTTACTTGTTTTACGTTTAGTAGCATTTAATACTGAAGAAGCAAAAGCACAATTAGAAGAGGTGGTGGCTAGACAAGCATCAATTGATATGCAACACTATGATAATATTTCGTTGTTAACACCTACAAATCAGAAAATATTGATGAATAATCATCAACAATTAAGAAACACTTCTACTACTCATATCGATGTACGACATTCTACATCATTAATATCAGTAGAAAACTCTCACAATCGACAATTAATATCGTGTTGTTATCAACAACCATCTATGTTACGTTTTAGAACTAGTAGAAAACGCTATAAAATACGTCGTTCACCGGCTAACATCAAACACTTACTCTATATAGGAAATATATTAGAAAATAATACGCTATATATACAACGAAATGAGCATAGTACAATATCAAAGAATAATTACATTAGTAAAGATTATTTGTCATCGTCGAAAAGGATATCAATATAGAATAGAATTTTTCACTTGTCAATCAGCATTCCACGACAACAGATGACATATCTAATTGATTTCTATACATCTGTTACCATAAACGATGTATTTTTGTTATTTTTTTTATTCTACTATTTCACATATGCTGTTTATATATTATTTTTAAAACAAGAGACAAAAGCTATTTCAAACAGGAGAGTCGTATGGTATACTAATCTATAATTTGTCAAATCGTCATACATAAATAATACAAAAAGTTATTTTTAGTGATCATCATATCATCATACATTGCGTACTTTAGAGACTTTAAAGAAATTATTCAAATGGTTTGTGGTGTATTATGATAATACAACAATAGCAACACAACAAATTAAATCGGTACCGCACTACAAAGCAGGCATTATACTCTATGTGCGTCAATACACTGGTTTATGCATAGAAAATAATTTAAAAATTACAGTATGAGTAACACCCACACACACAGTATAGGTCATTTTGATCTAAAATAAGTAATGTTTTAAACGCTTTTTCTCTACTTTTGCAATAAAACATTTTTCTGGTGAATAGAAAAATAAGAAGCGAGAAAATAACGTAGGTAAAAATAAGTATCACCAACCTTGGTTCATTTGTTTTCTTCATAAACAAACGAATTAGCAACTCTATCTTGAAATCATCCTCACAAAAAGGTGACGTAGTACCGGCACACAATTTTAGATACATTTTGAAAAAAAGGAGACATTATGACACTATTCATTAATCATCCAGTCCATTACGTTTAAAATTTCTTAGAAAAATGTGAAAAAAACTTACAAAACCAGCGAAAATCTAGAGAAAAGGATAGAATATCCAGACTTT
Organism: Didymodactylos carnosus; assembly: GCA_905250885.1. Classification (NCBI taxonomy): domain Eukaryota; kingdom Metazoa; phylum Rotifera; class Eurotatoria; order Philodinida; family Philodinidae; genus Didymodactylos; species Didymodactylos carnosus. Next base: position 189 of record CAJNOQ010005856.1, on the reverse strand, counting down.
GTAAACTACTCTCTATTTCTACAATGTTCATCTTTAATATAGAAGTCGGGTTAGAATTTTTTCTAAATCAACTTTTTTTCATCGATAATTTTATATTTATATATATATATATATTACATACTGAATCACAGTGACAAAGAGTGACAAAAGAACGCTGACGTTGCCTTCGTGTGTGACGTGTCATTTTAC
>CAJNOQ010005855.1:0-14555 GCA_905250885.1 Didymodactylos carnosus | reverse complement strand
CTTTCTTAAGAGAAAGACAATACACTGTATCTGCACTTTTATTAAGTGAAATTATGTGAACAAAAGAGAAAAAGAAAATGAAATAAACAAATAATAGTTATTTCAACATTATTCGACAAAAATCTTAAGTGGAAATAATTATTTTTTGTTTCTTCCGGTGGCCGGCTAAAGACTTCCACTGGCCGGGCGGCGTCCGGTCTAGCCCACCCCTGGTTACGCCACTATTTGGAAGCCATTTTAAGCCGCTGCCTGGATATTTCTGCCATACTTAAAAAATAGTTACCACAAAGTTAACTAACTGATAGTTACCGTTATTTCAACGGTAACGGGAAACGCAGTTACAGTTAAAACAACGGTAACTAGAAAGGCAGTTACCGTTAAAACAACGGTAACTGAAAAGACAGTTACCGTTGTTTTAACGATAACTGACTTTTCAGTTACCGTTGTCGATAACGGCCGAAGAAGTAACGGTAACTTTTACAGTCCTAGTCAAGGGCATGATATTTAAACTATGCTACTGAAGGACTTTTTTAAATTTCAACATCGGATTCAGAATTAGTTTGGCGAGCTCCATCGATCTATGTCATGTTCAGAGAAGGCATCCAATATGACAATACAAATTTTCTCTTCACTAATGCACTATTCGTAAGGATTATGCTATGAATTCATTAAATTCGTTATTGATCTGCTCCTAGACCGCACATTCATGGAGGTATGATGAGCTTATACCAGAGAGTTGAATGAGCTATTAAAACCAAACACGATGCCTGGAATACAAGTACATACTCGTATCCATTCAGCTCTGTATTACAGATCATTTTGGCCATGAGGGTACGTTCGTTCTACTGGTATATTAGAGTAGACTATATTGCTAAAAATTATCTGTCTTACCAATATTTCACTCAGGCATTTCCAAGCAATAGATATAGCATAAAAGTTTCAAAAACCTATACAAATTACAGTTGCCAAAACCTACGAACTGATCTGCAATGTTTTGTATTACTCCATCGATAATAACTTTTTTGTTGATCATTCAGACGATTTCTACTAGCTAACTTGCTGGATTTGGTCCACTCCAATTGATGACCGATAGACGTACACTGCGAAGCGAAAATTCTCCTATGTTTCCTGTATCTGAATGTAAAAAGGATGTTCTCAATGAAACATTTTTAGTTAGAATAGTAAAGGAAAGAAACGGTCTTCCTAATTCTGTAGTTTTATCACTCACAGTAAAAAGTTTTACCATTAACCAAGGACAGCATTTATAGTGTAGACAGTCTAACTACACATTTGCTTGCTTATTTTTCATTCTTTATTTTTATATCTAGTGTATAGGTAAATTCATATGGAGTAAAATGTCTAATTGGAACCGAAACCAAATTTGTCTAACTTGTAACTTTAGTATTTCGGTGAGGCTTGAATCGATTTTCACCGAATTTGGAGGCTTTTGTAGCTGAAAGTCTTGGCTATCTAGTGATCTAAAAATCATTCCGAAAATCCCATGGGAGACGGATCTCAGAACAATCGAAAATGTCTAGACGGTCTAATCGGAACCGTTTCAACCTTTTTAGTAAAACCAGTTTTCTACAACATTTCATAGGATATTGTAGAAAATATTTTGCAGAAATTAATTCACTAACGGTTCTGTACACAATGAGCCAATTTCGAAAATTTTCCGACCAATTGGTAATCTAGTCCCTGAGTAATGAAAGCATATCTACTACTACATAGTTTAATGTGAGCATTGTACAGAAAGAAGATACTAAAATCATTCATTTTCAATAAACCAGATTTAAATTTTGTCAACTTCTTGAGAAACGTCATTCATATAACAATCATCTCATACTCGAGATCCAAAAGATATCGGGGGAACATTATACCTACAAGAATAACATACTATTTGTGTATATTTGGAACAATGATAATAAGTCAAATTCAAATTGTCTGGATGTTCACATTTGTAAGATTTTTGTTGAATCTCACCAACTGGTTGCATTGGATAGTATGTAGCTGATTGTGATGACGAGAATATTCCATTGATCAAGCATATAATTTCAATCTTGACATGCTTTAATAGCCATCATAAATAGTTGTTCTTGTAATTGACTCAAAACTGTCAGTCTACCAATTGCTCCCGTGCTACTTCGTGACATTCGACTTTTGATGGTTCCGATCGGTATCTTATAATCGACATAAGCTTGCCGTTGTGACTTACCGGCTTTAACATCTTGGACAGCTAGTAAAAGGTCGTTTAATAAATATTGTAGATTTCGTTTTCTGCTCATGTTATTCGAATTGTTTAAAGATTCCGAATCATTCAGCTGCTCTCTTTTTATACTCTTACCTTATTTATTCATTGTTCCCTTGTTCATCGGGAACAATTTCAAAACAAAACTTAAGTTTATTATTACTCAATTAACAGCAGCAGCATTTCATCTATCTGCATGTGAATTCAGCTTTATTAAATAAATATATGTTGTATGTTATACGTTAACTGCTTTCCATTGTCTCCGTCATAAACCGTCAAGAAACTGTGATCAAAAATCCTCAAAAAAAAATCACACAGCATCTCATGATGAGACGTTAAACAAAATGAAATATGTGCATTTTAGAAGCAGATCGATAAGGGATTTAATGAATTCATGGTACAATCCTTACGAATACTGCATTACCGAAGAGAAAATTTGTATTGTAGTGTATTTCTGTATTTTGCGTATTAGAATTTGAGTAGCAAGCTGCAGGCGCGATTTTTTTTCTAGATGTATATATGTCTAGAAAAAAAATGTTATAACATACACGATTTTCATCCAGGATTTCTCTTTTAATCAAACTCATGCAAACACAAAGAGTCATTATTGACGTCAACAAAAAATATATCCCCATTTGGCAGGGACATGCTGAAAGGATTTGAATTTGTCTGGCATACAAATGAAGGTTGCATCTTGATATTATGGTAAAAAAATTTTAATGTGTTATAGTATTTCCTAAAATTGGACGGAATGTAATTTTGCAAACATTAATGCTATTAGCAATAAATTAACCTGAATTGCATTCAATAACTGTTTCTTGTATTATACGATATATATGTATTTATTCTCACGACCGGGCGAGTCTGGAGCGGTATTGTGTTCAAGTCGAGTCCGCGTCCTTAAAAATCCAGTCTGAGCTCGAGCCGAAGTCTTAAACATTTATATCCGACTTCAAAGTCCAATCCGAGTCCGATAATGTTTAGCTCCTTTTTTACTACACTGATTTATTTCTCTTATTTCTTAGTAAACAAAGTGCTGTAGCCATCACAATACTCAGAGCGACTTTTGATATCGAATCAGCAGGTGTAGTCTATCATCGAATTGCATAATATATGCAAGCACGGCTCATACCTAAACTCAGAAAAACAAAAATGAAAGTGAAAAATGAAACAAAAACGAAAAGAAAAACTTTGAACAAAAGAGTTTTCTGTTGATTTATCTAAAAAGTTGAATCGATCGGATTCAAAGTAGATAAAACTTAAGTCGGAGTCTCTTTAAAAAATCTGCAGCATGAATCCAAGTCTTCCGGGAAAATCTTAAGTCCGAACTTGAGTGCAAATTCGGACTCGCCCAGCCTTGATTCCGAATGAAAACACGTTTTCATTTTTATTTTCATTCATGAATAAAAGTAACATAACACAGATAGCAACAACTCATTAACAAAATTTTGTATAAGAAATGATCGTTATAGTTTAAGTACTTTTCATTGCACGGGTTCATTCATAATGTCGTCGTTTTCCTCCCATTTTCTGTTCACTCTACTAAGTTACTACTTCTCCTTATTTCTGATGCCAACAGGAAACTGGCGTCATCTGCCCTCGTCATCAGTAAATGAACAAATGAACATTTCAGGCGAACTATCCATATATACTGTGATTCTCAGCAGAGCTAATTTCTTTCAAAATTTGAAACGGGAAAAAAACGTGTTTTAGGGTCAATTTTTTTGTGCCTGGGTATATTTTGTAAAACATTGAAGAATGTTCCACGTAAGGCTCAGGAGATATTCAACCTTTAAAAATGCAGTATGTTTGAGTTTTATCTCAGTATTTTAAACTTGAGTTCTGATAAAGACAACTTCCTACAGGTTTTCTTGCATTGTTAATTCGATTATGACCATAAAAAGCTGCTTTTCCAAATTTTTATATGGTAGCCCTAGTCGAGACTCCTGACAAAACTTCCACGGGACTTCTGCGGGCGTCAGATGGGACTTTCAAGGGACTCCTGTGGGGTTTTAAGGACTTTTGAATCGAACGAAAGTCCTCAAAGCTCCACAGAAGGTCCTTGAAAGTCCCATCTAACTCCCACAGGATCCCGTGACAAGAGTCATGTGAGAGTTTGGTCGGGAGTCTGGATTAGGAAACTGAGGGCCTCCCTTACTATGGTGCCGCCATCATTAGTAGCTAAGTGGCCTTGTTCCTTTTTTCCGACGTAACAGTTTTGTATTGGTAGTCATGTGATGTGAAAGAGTTTAAATTTATCGCGGTACTCATGACCTTGCGGTGAGAGTGGCGCCGAATCCGATGATTTGGCAGAGTAAAAGTCATTTTTCTCAGTTTCTGCATCAGCTATGAAATCAGAAAAGCCAGTTTCTTACATAACTTGATGAGCTCTATAAAACTAGATTTGTTTTAAATGAAGCGGGAAAACTTTTGTAAAATGTGGGACATTTCAGATGGATTTGCCCGCTGGCACCTTCTCACATAAAGAGCATGAATATATCCATTGTTTTTCTTGCCTAGTTTTAGGTTTGTTACGCAAGGTTGCATGAGATGACTGACGAAAGGATGACTCATAGATGCAAACGTTGTAACACCTACACCATCCTTACATGTCCTTACTTTTTACACGCTTTCAGACTTAAATATTTAGATACAAACAAAAAATAAACAGTAGAAAAGATATAAGAAAACCAAGAGGTTTCGAAATTCGGTGTTAATTTTCTAGTTTTTGAACAATAAATCGCGTTTTTGATTTTCAAAAGTAAGGAAATACTGATTCAGCCCTGCAGTTTTATCGAGACTGCGTCAGCACTTGAATCAGCTTCAGAAATCTATGAAGTACTTATTAAGTGCTTCATAGAAGAAAACAGCTTTTTTCTTGTTTTGCTTAACACTGATTCCGCATGAATATCCTTATCATACTTTCATGTGTGACTCAACGATAGGAAGTTGTTTTAGGAACGATGACTTGAGCTTTTATTAATAATGTTTTGTGTTTAAAGAAGCCAAGTTTTTCGTCGATGCCGAGGTCAAAGAATCCAATAATAGGATCTTGTAATATCCTAAAATAAGATCTTTTATGATCTTTTATGATTCTATGAAATCATATAGGATCTTACAGGGAACACGTCCGCCATCTTACAGCAAGAAATGATGTGGGATTCCTATTATGGGATCCTCTGAGATCCTACGGTGAGAACTTATGAGATCATATAAGATGCTATATAATCTTATTATAGGATTTGATAATATTTTAAATGATCAGCTAGGATATGATATGGTTTATAATACTAAGTTTATTAGTTTTATTTGTTTAATTATTGTCTGATTACAGATAGCCAGAATCAGGTGATTCTACGCTGGAATAGGCCCAAGATTTGTGAGTACTCGCTCACACGTCGTCGGACAGTACAGCGAGTTTCGATGGTTCACAGAATTTCGAAAACTTGAGCCTAAAAGAATTTTTTATTTTCTACAGTAGAGTTGTATTTATATTATAGTTACTACAAAACACGTCGATGATTGTGCGCTCGTATAGAAAAGGAAAAGAAAATATATACCGAACGAAAAAATAGGAATCCTACAAAATCTTACCGTAGGATTTTGTGAGAAATGCATAAGATTCCTATTTAGACGAATCCTATAGAATTTTTACTACTATTCTATATCAAGAATCCTATGGAATTCCTGTTGTAGGATTTTTTAGGATCCTTCAATAGGAATCCTATGAAAGCCTATTATCAGTAGGATCCTGTAGGATCTTGTAGGAACCGTGTAGGATTGTTTGATCTGGGTAGTGAATCTAAGATATTAAATAACTGAATAGAACGTGACAACTGTGTATTTATGTTTCTAGTGAATATGTCAATAACATATATGAATTTTTCAACAAGTTTATGTTTTATACCTCTATAGCAAATGATACGTTCAATGATTGGTTTACTCTCTTGATTTCAGTTAATAATTTGATAGATGAATTTCAAACAAATTTTTTATCAATAGCAATGGAAATCTTGGTAAATCATTGTTTTTTTTCATAATTTGCATTGTGTCCTTGATAGTTACGATTTTCATTTTTCTTTTGATGACTATGATGGCTATTATAATTCGAATTGCAGAATGACTGACTCGAACTCTTATTAATTTTGATTGACTTTTACCCATATTGAACTATGCATATACTTGACTAGTTGCTGTTATACTGTTCGAACTTTTCGTCCTCTGTCAGTAGTTTGAGTTAGATAATAATTAGTAAAATGTCTTTTATTTGCTCTGAAAATGTATATTTAGAGTTTTGATTGAATGTCAATGAATGAAAACGATCTAAACCATCATTATCTGATAGTGAATAATGTAATATTTTTATTGTCATTTAATGTTATAATTGATCGTACTCTCTCTAGCAACCGTTATCTTTCTTAACTAAACAAAACTATTGTAATTTGATAGTAATGGCAAGGACTTGAATATTATGAGTCACTCACATTATGATAATTCAGACACAATGTTTATCACTTATTGTAGATCATCAGGGGTCACTTACACTAGCAAATAGTGCTTAGCAAGGTATATTGATGATCAAGCCAAAGATTGTAACAAAAAGAAAGAGATTAGTTTTAGAACTCCTTTTAGACAAAACTTTGTGAGACGTTTGACCAGTGCTTTTTAGAAACGAAACTCTTTATTACTTATTAGAGCAAAATAAAGATTTATTATATACAATGTTAATATTTAGAATGATAATTTAATACAACTTCGCTATAGAAGAATATAGTTGAATGCTAAAATTATGCATTTTATCTTCTATATATCGAAATTCGAGGTGTCTATATGAAGATATATTTCAACACTGCTTACACTGGAATTGGACTGTATCATGAACCAAAGGAACATTTTTTATAAGAACAAATCTCAAAATCAAAATTTAGTTTTAGAAAAATTCTTGTTTTTAGGGTGCATCGCAGACGGCAGAAAGTGTACTTCAGAATATTGATACATTTTTTTAGACTTGATCGATTGAAAGTAAATTGAATGGCATAATTACAGGAATTGCAAGAGTTTAATAAAATTCAATTATTCATATGTATATCTATGTGTGTGTGTATACAATAACTCAAACTTCAGTAGCACATTTCATTCTTTCTCTCTCTCAATACTGTCACACTGAATGAAAACAATTGTCATATCCAAAAACAGAAAAAACGCACTCGCTATGAATAATTAATCGTACATATATATACCAACTCTATGTATAGAAAAAGTTTCTCGTTTCTACGTAAAATTCAACAACTGGACGAAAAAAAAGATTAGTATCGTGATTGGTCCTTGTTTTCATCAGAATGATATAAATAATTCTACATATTCATTCATTTTATTTCACATTTTTTTCTGTTAATTCTTGTGCATCATTCAACATGAACTATACAATGCCGCATACAATAACGATCTACGCAAATTCTTCTTCATCAAAATCATCAATAAATCGTGGTCCAACTAGTGCAAATAGAGGTGGTAGAAAACAAACTAAAACAGGTACTTTTTAAAATCAGTTTCTAGACACCGCTTATGTTGTGAGGTAGGGGGGAGGGGAGGGATCCTTCCCTGCTTTTTGAAAAAATTTACTCCGAAACCAGGATTTTCTTACTCCTAAAATTTGGTCTTTGACTTACGAGAATATCCGACAGAGTAAAGCGTTTATTCGTATTTTCAGAGTAAGACAATTACTCTCATTTTTAGAGTACAAAAGCCTTATTCTCAGTTTCGAAGTAAAGCGCTTATTTCCATTTTCAGAGTAAGGCGTTTACTCTCAATTTTTGGAGTAAGATATTTATTCCCATTTTGAGAGTAAAAGGCTTAGTCGCAGTTTCGTAGTTAGGAATTTATGCTCTTTTCAAAAGTAGTTTTACTCCAATTTTTAAAAGCATAAAAATTTACTCCGAAATTGACTTCTGGGGGGGGGGGGGGGGGGGGGGGGGGGGGGGGGGGGGGGGGGGGGGGGGGGGGGGGGGGGGGGGGGGGGGGGGGGGGGGGGGGGGGGGGGGGGGGGGGGGGGGGNAATTGCTTTTGCCCCTTTTGTTTTTTTGTATTTTTTTTCCTTTTAAAAATTTTTTTTAAACAAATTTTTAAAACATAAAAAATTTAACCCCAAATTTCATTTTACCCCCCCCCCCCCCCCGCCTACTGTGTATCGGGGCGCTTCTGGTTGTACGAAGAACTTGTTGAGAGTGAAAACGCGTAGATTTTTGTTATCTAACAAATTTTCAAATTCTTAATTCTTAAAAAAAATCATTTAGTTTATCCTTGAATCGAATAACACAGGAAAATCTTTCATTAGACTTTATATAAAATATGCATTTAGGAACATCAAAACGTAATGCTCGTGAACGCAATCGTGTTTGTCATATAAATACTTGTTTCGATATTCTTCGACAACATATACCTTATGAACGAAGAAATAAAAAATTATCAAAAGCTGATACATTAAAATCAGCAATGAACTATATCAATGATTTACAAAAATTATTAGGAACAGATGCGATGTTAATTCAAATGCATCATGTATTTGATACTGATAAGATAGAAGAAGATACTTTACCAGACTGCAGATGTTTATCGACAAACAGCTTTTGTACAAATTATAATATGAATAAATATTTACGACAACAGTTTGAGAATGGAAAAGAAAATCGAAAGGAGAGAATATATACGATGAGTGACCATCAACAGGAGCAACAATCATTGCATATGATGACTCTGATAAATACAACAAAACACGAAATGTGGGATTGGAGTGATAGTTCAATAAGCCAATAAACGGAAGTGCTAGGGTAAGCAATAAATTACTTTACAATGATGTTTGACTTCAGTAATAAGAAAACCTTGAATAATACATAAAACTTTTGCGTTAGGCTATTTTTTTTTGATAAAACATATTGCTTGTTTTTTTTCTGTCGTTAAACATCTTCACATACTGTGTTTATGTTGATTATCTGTAATTTTTTTTCTTAATTATGAAAAAGTACATATTGTTCCTCACGATACCCACTGTTTGAAGACATATATTACAAAATACGTTAATGAGTGTAGTTGACTAGAAATTATCCTCTATTATTCATTGAGACAATTGCCTGTGTAGACACAGTAGGAAAGTGTCGATGATGTCAAAACATTATTGAAAGAAAGATTGACAAAATAATAATTGTACTTCTATCTAATCACGCTTTTTTCTAATTTAGATTATATATGACAAATACAATACCGGTGATTACATTACGTTTTCTTTTTGTATAATTTTTTGTATGATATGATATTTTGTAAAAATTAAGTTGAGAATTATATGTATAAAAATAGAGATATGCTAATAATACGTATGCTAGTTAAATTAATCGAAGAGCTTTCGCTGTTTAAGATGTGTGGAATGATCAGAAATTGTTTGGCTAAAAATTCTGAAAAATAGTAGAGATTTAGTATCAGTAACACGAGACTTCTAGTATCGTAGTTTAACATTTATTGAAAATCTCTGTAGCTATTAGTTTATTGCATGATTGTATCTGATGGGATCCTGCCGTTACTCACTCTAATTTTAGTGGAAACTGGCTTTGTTTAGAATATATAGATCGTTTCTTGAGATATAGTTATAACCATTTACGGTGTATTCTTGATTCGTCGATATATTTATTTTTTTCCTGACTCGTCGACAACATTTTGAGCTGGGAGATGAAAGATGTCTGTGAGCTGCCGACACTTTATAATGTCGACGAATCGGGACTGAATCCCATTTACTCATTAATCGTTGTGTTAACTAATATAATTATTTTTTCATATACACTACTAATAATTCTGTTCCTATGTCATCTCTCTATTCCTTGAGTGCAATCTATTATGTTTTTCTTTAATTCACTTCACATATAACTAATGAATAGAATGAGGTGCATATTTGTCTTAATTAAAGTTGATGATAAAGATTTTTTAATTTGTGTGTATGTGCGTGTCATTCTTTTGTTGTTCAAATAGACGAAAACAATAATTTCTTGACTTTTACAATTAAAATACGAAAGGTGTTAAGAGAACACTACTCATTGCAGAGAATCTGCGAACTTTTTTTTTGTAAAAGTTCGCCAAACTTTGCAAGCAATTCGAAAAAAGAAAATGCCAGTGATTCTGTTGGTTACATTGAATTAATCAAACAAATATATCATCACTCTGATATTAGGACTTTTAGGAAAACTTTTATAAGTCGTTTATTAAGAAACTCTCGGAGTTACAGAACGTTCAGGCTACAAAAATTTTGTATCTACAAAGGGAAAAATTTAAAAACTCAATTTTGACAAAAAATGAAGATTATAAAATCTTGCTAAGTGATACATCAACTTTCTGTCATAGCTGAAACACTTTTTTTGCGGTATAAAATCCAGTCAAGTTCTGTTTATTATTCGAAGAAAAGTAAGATAGATATTAATTAAAACGGAACTGAACAGACGATCGTCGTGTTAATATTAATTCTAATATTCAATTTCCGTTTCAAACATCCTGCATGTGCACAACAGATAGCCAACGGATAGTAGACCTCTAATAGAATGATAAGTGTGTATAATGAATATGTATGTATAAAATGTTGACCTTAAAGTTCTTCTCATTGAATAATGAATATAAAGGATTAATGTTTAAGTATTTAATTTTTTTTTCTTCTTTTTCTTCTGTTAATAGCTGCTAGTAATAAAACAATAATACAGACTTCTCGAGACACCAGTCACTCTAAAGTATAGTGGTATTATAAGCTGATTAAATGATATTGGTCAAGATTGATTTATAACATAACGGAAGCCAACAAAAATAATTCTCATCGCTTTTAAAATGACTTTTTAATCCCATTTCAAAATTAGTATACGATACAAACCTCACACTTCAAACTCTGTCAACAGAACTGATGATAAAGTGTATGAGGAATGCGGGCAGATTATTGATAAACAATGCGATCAAGAAAATTATTTCCATTAATGAATACCTTCTTACTAATAAAACGCTGTATCAGTACGGTGTGCCATTCAATTTGTATCTTTAACAGACTAGTTTATAGAACTATTGTTTCAATGTACAAATATAATTTTCTATTGTATTCGACAGTATCAAGTTATTGCAATCATTCACGGAATTCTCGTAGTCAATTATTATTGTGTGATTTTTCATTGGCATAAACTATCGTTTGAATGGGTTCGCTGTAGCATTTTCAGGATAAACATGTCCATGAAATAATTTTTATTTCTTAATTTTCATTCCTCAAAACGTGGTGGATCGCGCACACTGTTATTGTCTCTAACAATACAGAACAGGACGCGTTTGTTAATAATTTGAACAAGCAAACTTGAACCTTGTTCTCTTTCTCCATTCTTTAATGACCAGTTCCAAGAAGGAAGACAAAAAATTACCGCCCGTTTCGAAAAACAGTGCTCTACACTATTCTGTAAATCACTTTTGATCTAAAGCAGCCAGCCAGCTGCGGTCTTTCGAGAGTGAAAACTTGGGATCATCTTTTTGGAAGCAAAACACTTTAAAATCGATTTCCCGAGAAGATTTTCTAGGAGACATTCGAAACCCAGAACAAAAGTTTATATACACATCCATGTATATAGTCCGAAGTGTGCTCTTCAAATTGAGAATTCATTTTGCTTTTCATTGTTTAAGAGGGGCATTGAGTTTCCAAGGATCGGTTTACGATGATTTCTACCATCCTCGAAAATGTTCGCGTCATTCCTAAGCTTTCTAGAAAACCTTTTCAAAACTCAAGTGCTTCTATTGCTTTTGCTTCTAATATACTTTTTTCAACTTCTATTGAATTTTAGAGTACACTTTACATAAAAAATACACAATTTCGGTTGTATGCTAAACATGTGCAAATGTGTTTTTTTCTAAGAAGCAGAGAAACATGTGCGAATGCTTTACTCTGAGGAGAAAAAGCGGAAAACATGTGTCATATTTGAATGAGCATGGCTTTACCATCAGTGAAATTATTCTATACAAGAAGTCTTGGAATCGTGCAAGATGTAATTGGTTAAGATCCTTATGTTATTTGAGTTTTGTATCAAACATTAAACACAAACTTAGATCAAATTTTATACATTCGATTCAATTCTAAGGATGACTTTATGCTGTGGCAGCTATCCATTTTTTGTAGTAGAAGGTATCTTATTAGCCAAAACAAGGAAAATGTAACACAATTTATATTACCTTTGATCTGTGTCTTATTACCGCTGTTTTTAACGAAAAAATATCTAAGTTTTCGTTCAATACATAAAAATAACTTTCAAATTTTCATCTTTCTTAAAACATAGGTTTTTTAGTGAAAAAATGGTGTTACTTGATATTGCAGAAGTACAGTCTGGTAGTTCTTGCCGTGAAAATAGTGGTGATCATGAAGATGAAAAAAAGACAAACATTATTATACAACGTCGATAGTATAGGAGTAAAAAATCGACAATTTTAATAATATTTTTATTGACAGCAGGAGGGTTCACGTTTCTTCTTATCCACTTATGACCAAAAATAAATACGAGTAAAGAATGTTGGGTCATTCCAACTGTACTAAATCTGTATTAGACATATTTTTCTTTTTTTCAAGCACCATCAGTCATTGATATGACGTTTTTACCACAACTAACAACACAAAGAAGTAAGACAATTTAATTTGTGTTGGAAGCAATTGTTCAATTACCATCATTGATTCTTTTTTTTTGTAGCTTCTGTGTCGCCATTAGTATGCAATATTACTGAGTATCTAAATGAACGTAATCAGACGATGCATCCCTAGTTTTTTTTGCCCAATCATGGAGATGTAGTCAGAAACATTTGTATCTGATAACCATTACGTACAAAAATATTTCAAATCTCAGTCGTCATGTACTCAAATAATCCGAAACAATTAATGTTCCACAAGTGAAGATAAACGAACATTTGATATTCAATAAAAAAAATTATTACACATGGATAATGATCGCAAAAAATTCCCTATCGACTATTACATTGCACCTGTTTTGTACTGGATTCTTACCGATGCGAAATCAGCAGATCTCAGTAATGAAAAGACATTGTTTGAGTATCATTCACCAGAGCCAAAAGATTTTTCATATGAATTTTATACATTTTTACTTTACACATATAATGAAAAAGTTTAAAAATTTAAAACAATCAAAGTACAAAACGAATTTTCATTTGTTGATTCAATTTCCAACAATAGTTTACAATTATTAGTATTGGACAAGATAAATACGTTAATAGTTGAAGCTAAGTTCTACTTTGAAAACGAAAACTACAGTAGTATCGGTTATTCTCTGTACCATGTATGCTGTAATGATGAAAAGCGCTAAATTAGATTGAAAATTGACCTCTATCAAACCAGATTTCCATGAAAAATATTCATTCGGAGGCTTTTCCGAAATTTAAACTATTAATCATAAGACTAATATTGCTTGAACTTCCCATACACACACTCACCAGTCACGTACTAGTTTTTCAAACAGTCAAGGAGACTAACGAAACTAAAACAAGTTTTCATACAGGTTTTCAAATCTTTCCTCCAAAACAAATATTACTAGGTTACTCAGCATAGCATATATTCCAATCATTTCTGAGTTTGCCAAGTTTAGTACCATTAACTGGATATTAGTCCATGAATTCGTATATTTTTGACGCTAAAACATTTAAAAATAAATGTCTTCCTTGACTCTTATCTTGGATAAGACAATCTGAATTATTCATTCATGTAAAAATGTTGATCATCCGCTACTTCGAAGCGATGAGTTGTACTATACGCGTCGAAAAATGAACGATGAACTGATATTCTCGAGTTACATGGTCTTGAAATAACGAATTGGTTTCTTGACGTCTAGACAAGTCAATCAAAAAAGGTTTTATTTAGTGATCTTTTGTAAAATTAGTGAACAGTATTTTATGTTTAGTGAATCAAGTTAAAAACAAAAATATAGTTTTTTGTTACTAAATAATTTTATTCTAAATTTGAGCGTTTTTTACCTTGATATTAAGTCAGTTAATTTAGGGAAATTGTTTTAGTAAACCAGTACATCCATACTTGACTGTAAACCAGTACATTCATACTTTGAAAGTTTGAAGACCACACATCAACAAAATACTGAGTGCTATTGAATCTGAACCACTGGTTACAATGTAATATAAAATAAATTGTTATTATAACACATAAAAGTCTAATTAACCAGAACCCGTCATGTCTATAGATTAAGGACTGTATGAACTATAAAGAAGTAACAAGCCCTACATTACAACGGTTTTCGTTTGT
>CAJNOQ010005854.1:0-14557 GCA_905250885.1 Didymodactylos carnosus | reverse complement strand
ATCAAAAACTGAGTCGACTCATATGTATCTCTGTGCTATATGAGTATTTTAAATTTTCTCAAGTTTTCACGTTGAGAAAACCATCAAGATTTTCGCCAAAAATTGAAAATGAACTGAAACTTTCGAAACATACATCAGTCGATTCAGTCTTGCATCAGAGTGCTTGTTGTGGCTATTTCCTGCAAACAACGACAGCCGACAATAAGATGCAGCCATACTAATGTCTACTTTAGTTGGGCTTTCACTCTGCGAATGTCGCTCTCAGTGGTTACCAGCTGTGGATGTGTTGTCGGAAGTGATTTTCGTCTTATCGCTGCTGCTCTGTTATGACATTCTAATGCTGATTGCCAAGTACGAGCTGCTTCGTGCACGAGCCCCATATTACGGTATGAAGAGGCGATATCAGGGTGATCGGGTGGAAGAGCTTTTAATTGGATTTTCAATGCTTTTTCATAATTCATCAAAGCCAAATCATATTTGCCTTTGTTCTGGTGTACAATACCGATATTGTAATATGTTCCGGCGATATCAGGGTGATCGAGTGGAAGAGCTTTTAATTGGATTTTCAATGCTTTTTCATAATTCATCAAAGCTAAATCATATTCACCTTTGTCATCCTGTACATTACCCATATTGTAATATGTTGAGGCGAGTAGAGGGTGATCGGGTGGAAGAGCTTTTAATTGGATTTTCAATGCTTTTTCATAATTCATCAAAGCCAAATCATATTTGCCTTTGTTCTGGTGTACAATACCGATATTGTAATATGTTCCGGCGATATCAGGGTGATCGAGTGGAAGAGCTTTTAATTGGATTTTCAATGCTTTTTCATAATTCATCAAAGCTAAATCATATTCACCTTTGTCATCCTGTACATTACCCATATTGTAATATGTTGAGGCGAGTAGAGGGTGATCGGGTGGAAGAGCTTTTAATTGGATTTTCAATGCTTTTTCATGATTCATCAAAGCTAAATCATATTCACCTTTGTCATCCTGTACATTACCCATATTGTAATATGTTGAGGCGAGTAGAGGGTGATCGGGTGGAAGAGCTTTTAATTCGATTTTCAATGTTTTTTCATAATTCATCAAAGCTAAATCATATTCACCTTTGTTCTGGTGTACATTACCCAGTCCTGTGCAACAGCCAGCAATATCAGGATCAGCCACTGTCAGCTCATTTAACAATCGGTTATAATATTTTTCCGCCTTCTCCAATTCACCCATATCAAGCAACAAATTTCCAAGTGAAATGAGAGTAGTTTCACTCCCCATCTCTTTCTTCATATGGTCAAATACTTGTTTCAAATCATGGTCATCTTCGTCGCATAAGTCTAAATCAGCCACCCATATCTGCTGTTCGTCTTCATAGTGAACACTTTCAAGTCGAAAGATCGAACCGAGCATAAGCAAGATCTCTTCCTCACCAGGGAAATAACTCAGTCGGGAAATATCGGCAAATGGTTTTACTTTTATTCGACTGTCGACTTTAATTTTGAAGAGTACACGTTCAAGATTTTCACACTGAGTACTTAGAGCAAACCGAAGTGCCTTCTTCTGACTACGAGTTGTGGAGAGAAAGGAGTTTATCGAGATGAATTCGCCAATACTTGAACGAATGCGATCAAGTTCATCTTTCGATATCACTTGACCTCGGTATAATTGACTGATGTTTGTGTTGGACGATTCTTTCATAAGCTGATTGTGAATATCGGTGATTAGAAATCGAAGTGCGAAAAGAATGTCGATGTTCTGAACTCGAAGCGCTTTGTTAAGCATCTTGTAGAGAAAACAGTCTCGAGTGTACCATCGTAGAGCATCACACGACTTGTATGTATTGATGAAAGTCACGAATGATTTCAAGGTCTGCATCATTGCCTCGATAATGTTCGTTGCACATTTGAACAAGTTCATCTTTCGATGTTTGTGAATGTTTCATTCGGAGTAGAACTTCAATAAACAGCTGAAACCACATGAATGAGCTGTTATCTGATTTGAGATTTGTGTGCGTTCTATCACAGATGCTGATTGAGATTGAAGTCTCTGTTTTCTCTCGTTTCGCCTGATCTTTGCATATTGTCTCGACGAGTGCCTTTAGTTCAACAATTACGGCTCTGATCTAGACAAGAAAAGCGACAGAAAATAAACGAGATCTTCAGAATTGTGGAGCATTCTAAAGAGTACACGGAGTTTTACTCTGATAAGACGATGAAGCGACAGTGAGTCACCTACAGATCACAAGCGGAACCATTGCTCATTTAACCGCGCCTAGACTAACCCATACATCCACAATCAGATTGTAGAGACAGAACAGAGTGTTTTTCAGAACTTCAAAGTGTTTCTTTGTCGACTTGTATGGATCTTTCAAAGACAAGGCTACCATGCCATGTCGAGACAATCTTTTCTCCAGCGACATTCTTGCTACTTTCCGGGGTCCGAAGACAATTACCTTTTGTTTTTACTAGTGTATGAAGGTGAACCCGAGAAAAAGGAAAACTTTCCATCACACAGCTATATCAGAAGAGAAATACGAGAACTTTAATGACACTATCAGACATCTGCTCATTTGACTCACAAATCCGTGTCAGAGAAGTCGAAGAAATGGAAGAGAAAGTTTGCTTCTCTCTTCAACTGTTCTGAAGACAACATCTTTTACCTTTTTGTAAGGTTTTGCCCATCTTTCATTCGTTCTTTTGTCCATACAGTAGACATAAATGGCGCTTAGCTGTGATAAATCGTGAACTCTCGGGACAATCTCTCTGCCTAATCGGCCAGAAACGATTAGAACAATCTTTTCATCTTTGCTTTCTCTAATATGTGCTTCACACTCAGTTCCACTTTCAAACGTCAATAAACAATTGATCGATCTCCGCAATTGCGTTTGTGTTTCTAAGTTGTCTTTGCGTTCATTCACATTCTGATCGAGCCACATGAGAGCAAATGTTTCTAGATTTTGTCCTTGTTTTTGACTCTGCTGTTCAATGTTTGTGTTTGTCCACTTTGTGGGTTGTGGATTGCTTGACGCCATTAATGCTAGAAGAAAGAGCTTCGTGAATGTCAAAGCAGATGCTGCTGGTGAATGACAGTTGCATATCTTTCGATCTGATCAGGAAAGAACATTTGTTTCTTTGTGGTGCTCATATGCTTGTCCCAGAAGTTCTAGTTTTACTTGTTTAGACTGATGTTTATTCACAACAATCAGTGCCACTTACACTTTTATGAAGAGAAATTCTTCATGAACACATGAAGCAAGAAGAAGAATGTGTTCTCTTAGAAGTTTTCTATTGATATAACGGAAGAGAAGAGAAATACATTCCTTTTTCTAGCGAGTGGATGTAACAGAGTCAACAAAAAGTTGTATTCTTATCTTGTCACTCTCACCATCACCAATGTGTTTGAGCAATTTTTAAAAGTTAGTAAAGAAATGGTGAAAGTTGACGAATTTTTCTTCCACCAAATTTTACTTTTCCTTTTCTTATCTACGATTCAGCTTTATGTTCGCATGTTTGATTAAAATTCTTTTCATCCTTTTGGCAGCACAATAACGTGTTGAATCATCGGTAGTAGTTGCGAATATTCATATTAGTTTTCTATACACAATTTTAAATGCTAAAGCAGAGAAAACCGCAATATAAATTAAGAAATATTTCATTATTTGACACTGTGTCTAATTAAGAAGAAACCGAAATTTTCGTCTCTTGCTTGATGAGTAAGTCACACAGTTTGAGCTATATTTTCATTAGCGAGGTCGTCTTTCAAAAATATTCCGAAGATCGAGTTTCTATAAGATCTTTTGAGAAATGCATGAAAACATAGCTTGTCCACTATGCTTAATCTCGTGGCAATATTTGTTTTTCAAGAAATTTCCAAAAGCCTGGTGAAAACGTATATTGGGTGAAATGTTTTGGTCTGCTCAACCTCAACCATAACCACCGGCCCACCCTTCGCCCTCCCTGTAGACTTCGGTCTATGAAACGAGTTTCACGTTTCACAGAAACTATCTTATAAATTTTGAAAAAGCGAAATGCGCTTTTCAAATTTCATTTCCAGCCAAAACGCGTTAAATTCATTTCAATTGAGTCGTAAGCACGAAAAATTCGGTGCCGTTCGCGACTCTGGATTGGTTTTGCTTCGATCTTATCTTGTAGCAGATGCTTCGGACTATCTATCTGCGAAAAAAAGTAGATAAATTACTATGTCAGTTTGTAGAAATCCGAGCTGATTTTCCAAAGATCTTGTAGAAAATCGTTCTTCGGAATATTTTTGCAGGACGAGTTTGCTGATGAAAGTATAGCTTAACGGTTTGTCCACGTAACTTCTATGGCAGAGATGTCACAGCGTGATTGTGTTTGCTCATTTTGTTTTGACTATAACTACGAAACTAACAGTCGTAGAGAGTTCGGAGGCGTTTTAAATCAAAGAAAAGACTGTTTCTACACTTTGAGATGTGTTCAGACTCCAGAAAACCTATCTTAGAAAAACTGTGGTCAAAATGCTGAGATCTATAGTTTTGGTTTTGATTCTTACAAAGCAGGTCTCAGTATTCAGATGACAGTTTTTATGAGGGTAGATTATCTAGGATGAGCTCATGTGTCAAAATGTGGAAAACAGGTTTTTCTGTCATTTAGAACGTCTGCGAACTCTCTACGACTTTTAGTTTCGTAGTTATAGTCAAAACAAAATGAGCAAAAAAAATTAATGCTGTGACATGTCTGCCATAGAAGTTAGAGGACAAGCCTTAAACTGTCGTCTTTTGATTGCTGAAAATCCCATATCTCTATGTTTCATTGTTTTTGAGTTATTCAAAAAATAACTGACTGCATTGTATTTTTGAAGGGATGGTAATACAATTTCTAATTCAGTTCATTCTCTTTTTTTTATCAAATCACCAATGCCGCTAATTTATCTATGTGACAATGTTTGTCGACGTAACTCATAAGCAAGATATAAATCTTGTTTACGTTGCTCTGATGCCAAACTTCCATTTTTATCACGTTGTACTTTTGCTATGGCTAAATCATTCATACAGTACTCCGCAAAAGTAACGAGCCTCCTGTAACTCAAGAACCATGATAGCTAGGGGCTTCTAATTTTGTGTGATCTCTGTTCCATGAAAGGCCTTCTGGTGTTCCTCTTCTCTTATTGTTACACCTCCTGCTCGCTGTCTGTCCTACATAGCTGTTCGTACAATCTGTTCCGTTGGATAGACGAAGATCCACATCAAAATAGAAAATTCATTCTTTAAAAAATGAAACGCAATAAATTATACTTTCATACAAGCGGGATCAATAAAATTGAAAGAAAGAAAATGAAGATTCAGAAGGATAATCGATTAAAGCAGCATCTGTGAAGTCTCTAAAAGCTGAATTTCTGGTGTTAGGTTAGAAGTGTTATAGTTTTATATTATTTGTAGTGTTAGAGAACCATCATGGCATATTCTTTTTGTGCCATATTGGCATGAATGGTTTCTTCTGAGAAAAATAACAGCAAAAATTCTGTCATTATCACTCTGTAAGATGTATTTTCGATGATATTTTGGTTTCGGCATTTTTATATATTCTTGTGTTTTCTTCTTCGCTTGTTTGTCTATGTCTTGATGATACTGTACTATTAGCATAGGATAACAAGAACAAAAACTCATAAGATGGAAGAATCTTTTTCTTGTTTGGTTTTATGAGAAATGGCAACACGAAATAAACTTAATTTTATTCATTTCAATAGCTGCTGGGCTAGTAGCTAGTGGTGTGTAAAAGTTGTTTGCTAGCAGCGAGTTCCTAAGTAACTGATGCAGCTGTCTTAGAGCAAGTTGGCTTTTAACATGTTTTGATGAGATCAATGGCTGAATAAGCTTGCAAACATGAGGTCTTACTTTCGTATGGTTATGAGAGCAGAAAGGATGGGGAGGGAGGTCATGAGATGCCAAAAACGAAAAGTTGATATTATTTTCTTAAGAAATGACTGCTTCAGAAAAAGAAACCTGGAATAAATGTGACATTGAATCTTAAGAACAAAAATGGAAAATCTTTTTTATGTGGGGTACTCTGTGCAGGACATCTTACAGAAAAACAGCCATGTTATCTGAATTCTCTTCTTTGGTACGACACCGTGTTATCCTTATTCAAGCCGGTTTTTGATATTGACTACGAATATTTGCTTGATTTTCCATAAAATCTTGTAGAAAAAAAACACCGTAATCAGGTTCGCGTTGAGACAATAACGTTCTGCCAAAACCGTTCTTGATCTATTAACCGATCGTCGTGGCCCAAGCACAGACTGAAGTCCCCAACCCTCTGCACTTTCTCATAAACCAGTGCGTGGAAGAGCCGTGTAATGAGAATTCATTTCATAGATTTTTTATCCGGTGGCACCCTCCGTTCTATTCAAGTACATTTCTCCCAACTGCCAAATTTATCGTGTTTCTCTCTTACATTCATAACTTTTAACTTAAATTCCCGACTAACGAAAATCTGTCACAAGCGCACCGACTTAAGACTCGTCAATACGCGAAGAATTCGAGAAAGAAAGCCCTTGTTTTCAATGGCGGGATAATTAACCGATCTTACAAAAGTTGTATGTGTGTGTCCGTTGTGTCAAGTTGTTAAACGAATGAAACGACGAAGAAAGTTAAAAACGAACGTTTTCTGTCTTCGCTGTTTGTTGATGAGTCAACGCATAAGATCATAAAGAAGAGGGAATGATACCAAAGAATACAAAAATAGACGAAATTTCTAAAAAAGAATGTTTTGCCTTTTAGGTGAGCCTAGAGAAGCGCTCTCTCTTGCAAACCTATGAAAGAGAGAAAATCTGAATGCTATTTTCATGATCAAAACAATATCTAAACGTAATGACAGTAAGTATAACTTCACTGTTAAGTAGCTGCTAAACCATCAAGATCGCCTTTTAAATCTTCTAAACATTCTGGCATATCAGTCATGTAGAACTTATGTCATTTCCTTTGTGATAAACTGTTCATTTTTTCGACTGAACGATTCAAAAAAACATTATCAACTTGTTCTGGATCTATATTTGATCATCCTACTGTTACGACCACCCACTAGAGCTAAATTGTCGTTCCACTCTAGTCATTGTAGCGTTTTTCTTCTTCTTTTCTGTGAATCTTCAGAAACCTCTCAGACGAAGATAAACAGTAACTTCCTGAAATCAACCATCACTGAGAATGGCTCAATCCGGTTCAGTTTGAGTTCATTTTTTGAGCAAATTTTGAGTCTATGGACTCAGTTAAAGCAGTCTCGTCCAGTTCAAGTGGATGATTCCAAATTTTTCGAGTCCAGTCCATACGAAGCTCTAGCAACAAATCATCAAAGAGAAATAGTTCCTTTTCAAGCATCTCCTATAGTGTGGTAATGGACGAGTGTCTATCAGAGCTCCATACGGGCTCGAAGTTCCGAGCCCATGAAAAACAATTTTTCCAGTCCATGATTCTAAAAAAGTAGTACGGCCCAGTCCACAATAGGAAAACAACCTGGTTTTCCTTGATGTAAGTGAATCCAAAATTGTTTTTCGAGTGCAGACCAGTTCATGGTCTTGAAAGTTTGACTCCAGCCCGAAATTCTATAGATATATCAAATATTATTTATTTCACAAATTTTACCAACAATCGATAACTTCGACAACTTTAGAAGCTTCGCGAAACATATTTACTTCTTGCCATACACGGCGCAGAAAATGATTACTTTTGACAACTAACTCTTATAATGGGTTTTTATCCCCTATTGCCTCAAATGCATTAGTTTTTAATCACCCGATTATAAAGACAAAGTGCAGTAGTACATGATTAGGTATGCACCGGTATGGGTATACTGAATACCGAAAATACCGACTGTTTTTATTTGGATTTTTTTAGATTTTTTCATCTGAAATGACATAGTTTAGCATTCTGGACACCCAGAAAGAATCCGAGATGCAAAACAAGAGCTTTGTTTGCTTTCTAAGACCAAGGTTTTTCTTAATCTCTATGTAAGTTGTTCTTACACATGCTCAGAGTACCCAGCTGAATGTTTTTTGTATTCTGACTGTCCATGACACTAAACTATCTCATTTCAGATGAAAAAGTCCAAAAGAGTCTAAATCGAAAAAAGTCGGTATTTTCGGTATCGGTATTTCGATATGGATACCGATACCCGTGCATACCTATGCATGATAAAAACTAATGCATATGAGGTAATAGGGGATAAAAACCCATTACAAGAGTTAGTTGTCAAAACTAATCATTTTCTGCGCCGGAAATGGGCGCAATTTAAACTAACAGATTGATACTGTATTCGTTACGATCGATGTGTCAGATTTATATACAATGGTCCCACAAAAGGATGGATTAGAAGCAATTAGAAAGATGCTACAGATTCTCAAAGTAAATTCGTTGATCATTTCGCTGGTAATAACTTTGGTGATCAAAGCACATTTTTCCCTTTTTTTTCATATACTTTATATGTACGATCACCTGTTAAATTAAATCATACAACATATATTCAATATTTTTTAAAAATTCATCATTTTTGGACACTGCACTTTAAAAAATAAAGTGTGTAAATACCACACATAAAGTGAACACCAAGTCGATTCACAGTGACCGTCTAGAATGCACGACGTAAGCGTGTAAAGTACACACTGAGAAGTGCCCCTTTGGCTCTACACACCGAGACTAATGGAACGGTCTACTGGTCTAAACTATCTGTGCTGGAATGTCTCAGATTCATCAATCGATTGTTCAGATCTACCATATGGTGATGGTTTTTTTCCACTTGTTTTACTATCCATTTTTGCTAGAAGTCAGCGCATATATACTTTCGAAGATGGTGATCATGATTCTGAAATTGTTTTGTCATTTGATGCAATAGTTCGGGAGAAAACTGTTTAATTTCAATTTTTATGTAGGTAATAAGGCTCCAAATTTAAACGTCGAGCACTGTTTTATTTTTCGCTCAAATATACTTTATTTGATGCTGAATGTTTTTTGTTATTCGATATTCGTGATCAGCGCAAAATTCTGCATCAAATGAAGTATATTTGAGCGAAAAATAAAACAGTGCTCGACGTTTAAATTTGGAGCGCCTTACCTACACGATGACAAAAAAACCGTAAAATCCATAACCATCGAAAGAAAACCGTGTAGAAGAACCATGAAGTAAAAAACTACATTATGAAAACCGTAAATTGCAAAAGTATAAAAGAAAAACTATGGAAGTAAAACCGTATAGGTTAAAACCATAGAAACAAAAGCGTCGCTTTCGAACCATTGAAGAAAAACCCTAAAATAAAACCGTCAGTTTAAGAACTGTAAATTAAAACTATGAGAAAATATCGTAAATGTCAAACTGTAGAAATAAAATCATGAACTGACAGTTTGTCAAAGAAAAACAATAAAAATAAAAGCTTGAAGAGGAAAACCGTGAAAGCGTTTTCATGCTTTTTAGTTGACCGTTTATTGAAGCTTCAGAATTTATTAAAACATGTGCAGTTTCAGTTGTTAGACTGTCAAAAAGACGTCCTAATCAACTAACATAAGTTAAATATAGCCAGTTTTGGGCTTTTCGACAAATCTATCTCACACTCAGGAATATTCAATACAGAACATTAGTCGGGTAGATAAGAGAGTAAAACTGGCACTTGGTACAGGGAGGAGGGGAAGACGTCTTCGAGCGCATTTTTCTGCAAAATGTACTCGTTTTGTGAACTTTCTCGTTTTACAAATTCTTTTGTTTGAAGTTGCGACTATCTTGAAATTGTTCTGATGCCTGTAGTCTTAGAAGGTAGAGAGAAAGGGTATAGTGAATATCTTCACCTAACCACAAGTTTCTAGACACCCGTCTAGACCAAAAAACCATGCCAAACTGACTGCGAGAAACCGCGTATAAAAACCGTCGTGAGTTTCACATTCTTTTTTTCTCCGTGTGCATTTTCGGCCCGAGGTAAAAAAAAGTAGCAAAGTAAGTAACGGACTATTTTTATCATTGGTCAGCCACATTTTTAAAGAACATTTTGCAGCCAGGGCCAGTTCGGACCAATAGTTTTGGGACCGGAACCAGTTCAAATCAAAACTTTAAACCAATATACAGTATCTATACTTTGAAAAGATTTTTGTAGAAATCTTCCTAAGTGGAAAAATGATTTGCACTCAGTAGTTTTTAGTGTAGAATCTGATTATGCAGATACCATAGAGTTTATCTTCATGTTCTGAAGTAGTATCGATCGGTCTTACGTGAATTATGACATTTTTAAGTTTTCATCAATATAATCAAAACTACTGTAGAAAGTAGATTATCACACCGAATATAGATTATTACCGATCTATTTAATTTTCATCGGAAAACAAACATTGCCACGAGATTCAGCGTGGCCGATAAGCTAGATTCTTATTCATTTTCGGGATTGAAACATATAAACGAATATTAATCCTAGGCCTTTCAACAAATCCGATCCCAGATATAGACGATCGAAGATGAGAGTTTTGCTTAAGTTTCGTTTTGAAGAGAACACTTTGGGCTATTTACTTATGAAAAAATTCAGAATATTTATACTTCAACTTTTTGAGCTATGATCTGGTTTCTTAAAAATCCTACGGAAAATCTCGCTTGAAAAAATATATTCAAAATAACTTCCATTGTAAGAAGATACAGTCAATTTCTGGCTTTTCATTGATGAGACCTGTAAATCTCTAACTCTTCTCTATCAAATGTTATCCAAAAAACATCCAAGTCCATGCTTTTTTTTTTATTGATAACAGCTTTTTAGTGTCATGTGTAGGAATGTTGGTTTCGCATGAGATACTGAAACGGCGGTTCTCTTATTTTCGGAACTCGGACTGTTTGACTTGCCTTTCTTTCAACAAGATGAAAACACACTATTGACAATGTTATAAAAGATATATTTGCCTGTCATCATTTAACAGAATGAATTCTTCTTCTTGTTCTTGTCATATGTTTTCCCGATGATGGTATGAGTACATACCGAAACCTCGAAAATAAACGAAATAACAAGTGAATTTAGTTTGAATTCAAAATGTATTTTGTAGCAGTTTTATACTCAATTTTTACTTGAAAGTTTATTTTATTTTATCTATTTTTATTTTATTGCGTTCTACTCACCTTATTCTACGTTATCGGAAGTCTATGAATCCATAAAATTAAACTTTGGAACCTTTTAATGTAGGAGCTATGGGCATTTACAGTGGTGTTAGCGACTGTTTGCAAAAACGTAATATGAAAGTATTCTGGCTATAATTCTGTCGAAATTTGTCCGCTTTTTCAAGTAATATCTCATTCAAAGAAGCAACTAAAACTGAATAAAATTAGATGGTTTTTGCGTTTTTGAAGTTAAAGCACAATTTTTTCAAATTTACCTCGTGAAAAAATTAGATTTTTAAAAGAGAAATTTTTTGAGTAAAGTTAATTTTTCTCCATTCGGTTAGAAGATGATCAGAGACAAATTATGCCAACTTATACACTCTTAAAACACGCGCCGTAAGACATGTATCTTCCTAAGAAATTTTCTTACAAGCGTCTTTTATGTGCTTTACATAATTAAATATGACTGAATTATATTGCTGGAACGAGGACACTTTTAAGACATTTTATCCGCCACAGTCCAGCTGAAAGACGACGCTCTCGTATTCGATTTGTGATTCATTGCTGAGAAGATCGAATCTACACTCCATAAGACGGTGTACATCAAAACTTTTTGTATAGCTCATAGACTAAAGTTGTGCTCAAACATTTCATCTTTGTAACTGCAGAAATATAAATACTTTTATTTATTATGGTGCATATGATCGTGTTTGTTATTCAATTAAAAAGGATGCGAAGTTCAATGTCAAATGCATTCAATGATTTAGTTGATGTTACTCACTGAACAAAATAATCAAAATTCATGCAGGGTCCGGCAAGACTTTGTGCAGAATTCCCGCGGATTGTCGGTATTAAAGCATCTGGCGATCCGAAATTCTATAGATATATCAAATATTATTTATTTCACAAATTTTACCAACAATCGATACCTTCGACAACTTTACAAGCTTCGCGAAACATATTTAGTAATCCATCTAGTTTCACAGTTTTTTACTTTTACGTTTAGCAAAATATTTGATCTGCTGTCGCGGTTAATAGCTATTATGAGTTTTTAAAAACGGTGTGTGTGGGCACGATACTTATAACTTTTTAAACATGATAGCTAGCGATCTGCGGTTTTCGCCATTCGAAAGAGGGCAGCGAGGCACGTAAACCTATGAGAAAAGAGGGTACTCGATCACGTTTACCATGGTGTACCATTCGAGACAAAATCCGAAAGCTTACCGTTCCCAAATCACACCGTGACATCCAATCTCAAATAGGATGTCAAATACCAGTCGATAGCCAAAACATTTCTCTTCAAAACTACGTAAGGCCTAGGTCTCCATCTCTTTTGATTCCGGAGATACAGAGGTTTTCCGGGAACACACCTATCTCATTGTAGACACATCTGGGAATATCAGAAACATGTGCATCATAGGTAATCAACCACACTAATCATCGTGGCGGTGTTCGTTTCATTCCCCACTTAATCACAATGTCAAGAAACCCATGCAGATCAAAGTCGAATGCAGATCAAGTCGAAAACATTGCATAAGGAAAACATTACATTTCCCGTTTAGGCATACGGTTTTTTAGCGGATCTGGAAAACCTCCGACGGAACAGATTTTTTCGACTGACAGAGATTCTCCAACAGAGAAAAAACCGACTTTCCACGAAAACCACGTAGTTCTGACGAGAAATGTTTTGGCTATCGACTGGTATTATTTGAGATTGAATGTCACGGTGTGATTTGGGAACGGTAAGCTTTCGGATTTAGTCTCGAATGGTACACCATGGTAAACGTGATCGAGTACCCTCTTTTCTCATAGGTTTACGTGCCTCGCTGCCCTCTTTCGAATGGCGAAAACCGCAGGTCGCTAGCTATCATGTTTAAGAAGTTATAAGTACGCCCCAACACACCGTTTTTTAAAACGATAATAGTTCTTCCACAAAAAACGACTGACGAGATAAGGTACTCAAATATTCAGAGGCGTGGAAACCACTAGGCTGGATAAGGCTTAAACTTTATGCGGATGTGGTCTATTAGGCGGAGCCTTACCCCATTTTGATGCTGAGTTTTGAAGTTATCACTGTGTTATTTGGATAAAACTTGGGTACTTGGCAGAAATGCCTAATTTATCTGAAGAAAAGGCGAAAAATTCTTTGCTACGATTTCATTAAAACTCTACTTTTTTAGTGGCCTTAAATACGGAGACTAATATGAGGTATATGCAGTGATGATAGAGGACAGGATCGGGTTAAGTGCAAAATGCTAACTTTCGGCGTCTGTGACGCCAAAAAGCCTCGAAATATAAATTGTCTTTTTGCTCAAAATAGCGAAGTAAACCCTCTAACGGGTGTCCCATAATGAATAACCCTATTAGTATTTTCTCAATATCTCTGTCAAAGTTGATCACAAAGACTCAATCTTTGTTTTATTTAATTCTCTACAGGGTAATTGGTCTAAACTATCTTTATTCTAAAGCATTTGATAATACATTTTGAAGCCATACTAGCGAATCCAGTGATCTATGTTGTAGGATCAATAGAACATAAGTCTTTTAAATAAAAAACGCTAGGCTTTTATTCTCTGATGGGATAATGATTCATCTCTTATATACGCTAGCCTTAATTTTTGAATAGCATAATGGAAGCAGAATGGCTGCAGATATCAAGTCACTTGATAGAATAATAATCAAAGACTGTTATTGACACATTAAAGTAAAAGAGAACAGTTTTATCTGTCCTCTGGATTTTCCACTCACTCGGAGCTCCCGGCTCGCGTTGTTTTTCTCTTAAAACCTTTAAGATTATCGTGAGGAAACGAGGTCTCCTGTGATGGAAAACAGGTCTGTGATGATAGAATCATACATCGCTTATTCGGTGCGCCTTAGTCGCATGTGATATATGCAAAAATTATCCGTTATCTGAATAACTGTTTACAAGGTTTTTTTTGTACGAAACTCTGTTGTAAATTTGGAGTATTTTGATAGCCTATTATAGGAGTGATGTCTCCAAGCGACGTATCTGTAAAACATATCCGCCATAGGCGATGAAAGAGAGACACAAACTTATCCATACCTTCAGTATAGGTGAAGTGGAAGAGCATCGTCTTTGATAATCAATCTGAGCAATGTTTAATCGATTGTTTTTACTTTCGAAAAATGTTTTTAATACTTTACGTTGACTGTGATCGTAGTTGACCTCAGTCAAGCTGGGTATGTCAAATTTTTCAAATACTCGATTGAATTGTTTTTGGATAAATTCATCGTGATATCCGTTTAAAAATAGTGCCATTTGAATATATGCACGCTCCTGCATATATAGCATATAAATAGAACTGTACCGAATGGCTTGGATATAGAGCCCAGCGGTGGCGACTTTTTTGCCTCCGAAAACCGACTCCGGTCCCGAAATTTTTCTTTTTCTAACTCCGGCACCGGCACGGATTCCTTAAAAAAAAGGGTGCTCACCTCCGACTCCGCCTC
>CAJNOQ010005853.1:0-14557 GCA_905250885.1 Didymodactylos carnosus | reverse complement strand
TTTTCGTGACGAAAATTTTTTACTGCATTTGCGTACCACCATCTCATTTTCGTAACGCAAATGCAGTAAAAATTTTTCGTCACGAAAACTCAATTTTTTTTTATTTTAAAGGCGATATTCGCAATCAGCATGAAATTCTACGTCTAGTCCATGTATTATTACAGAAATGTGAGAAAAAAAGTTTTCCTAAAATCCTTTGGGGGACCAAAGGCGTCAAAAACCTTCCAAAAAAATTTTGAAAAACTAAGTGGTACAAAATGTTTCAAATAATCCCCTGACATGTTTCTGACAGAAAAAATGCAATTCCATTGGGTGCGGGAAACCTACCTTATCCGCCCTCCTCCTTTCTAGCATTTCTCACTCAAAATTTATTCAAAAATATCTAAGTACCTTCTTTGTTCTAATAATCAGTAGATATGTATATCTATAAAGCTTACGTGTTTTCATCTCGAACAGGCTTGATCTCGAAATAATTACATTCAAAAGTCTCAATGGAATATTTAAATTAATGTTATCTATTTGTTCGGTTAACTCTTGTTTTGTCATAATATTATTAATCAGTGGAAATATAACTACGAACATAATAAAGCAACGTGTATAAACAGCGGGATGCAAATTGTGTTCAGCTTCCCAAACAATACTTTCTACTGTGGTCGTTGTACGGCCTGGCTCGTTGATAGCATTATCATCCAAAAAATGATTTTTCCATTTTTCTAAATTTTTCTGATTACCATCCCCATCTATCACTTTAAATACAAATAATACTAATAATAAATGATCAAGATGGCAAGTCGATTGTGTGGATGCAAAGTATTGAGATAGCAATGTATCCCAATCCTGTACAGCATGAATAATATCGTGAAGAAAATCTTTATTAATATTATTTGTAGAATAAACATTAGCTGCTTTCAAGTATTCATCGTTGGTATCGCTCATATTTTTTCCTAATGGATTGATTGTATAATAATCAATTTCAGACGGTACGACATTTGTTTCAATAATATTTAATAGTTTTTCTCGATCTTCTACGGATACAGATTCAAAAAGGTTAACGTTGTTCATAAAATAATGCGGACACTGACCTATACATAATAAAGTAGAAAAAGCGTCTTTAGGACAGAAATTATAGTCCATACTGTAAACCTTTTTCTGTGGTTTATTTGACGTCATTGTCGTGTCCATGTGGAATAACAGACTGTACGTACACATTATCATAGTACTGTTATCGTGTCAAATGTATACTGTTCATAAAATCCGTTTGACTAAACAGATTATAAGCGTAACTCAAATTCAAAAGAATAGGATTTACGCCCGTGCGTAATTTAACTCGAGATGGATGCATATGCTGATTTGATTTTCTCCTAGGTTAATTTGAAAAAATACGAGAATAACTCAGATCCATGTGACAGCATCGATTTCCCGACCAGTTCATGTTTTGAGATATAACTTGGACCTTCGATCGAACTTATCAGAAAGACTCTGAAGTAGTAGAGCGAGATTTTTCTGGATCACACAACAATATTCCAAAACGATAATATTTGTGATCAAAACTCCGATCGAACGTATGCCTTTCCGCAAATGTTGTTATGCGTAATGGACATACATCTCGCTCGACTCCTCCAGAGTCCTGTTGATAAATTCATTCGACGATCCAGACTATACCTTAAAACTTGAACTCGTCAGGAAATCTATATTTTCACATGGATTGGAGTTATTCCCAGAATTTTTTCAAATGTATTTGAATACTTTTTCATTTCACAGACGTCAAGTCACTTTTACAAATCATTCCATTCGTATCTTTGTTTGTATCTAACAGTATCTCATGAAACTTTTAGTAAGCGTAGTGCTTATCGAGATAGATAATCTTGAAAAAGATTAACTAATAGTGCTATATGCGTTCGCCAGAAAAACTGAGATTATCGATAGATACTCCCTGACGTTTTTGATGAAAACGTACAGTTATCTCAAAACTAAAGTGTTTAGATCAAGTTTAGATTTTGTACATACCAGTCAAATCCTTATTAAAAGAATAATCAAGCTTTAATTCCAATTTTATTTTGTAAGCACATGTTCATTCGATGGCCTGACCAAATATTACCTGCATCACCTGCACATAGTATTATAAGCAGAGTGACACGTTCTATACAATTTGATTTCTCTCATCAAGAATCTTGACTCTAGATCTGTTGAATAATGTATGACACTTAATTTTCTATTCTTCTGATTTCTAAAAATGTATTTTTTTCTTGGGATGAGCGTCACTCTTTCATTGCTCTTCTCATTAAAATATTTATTCTAAAGTGAATCAACTTGGTGTAAGCAAAGTATTATATTCCTAGACATGTAACATACTTCTATCGAATGTACAATCCAGGGCTTTTCGATTCACTTATTTCCTTGACTTTATTTAAGACGATTCAATGGCTATACGATGTACTAATATGCAGTTCGATTTTTTTGCTTATATGTATAAGAGGACACGAACTATGCATTTTCTGGTTTAAGGTACCTTTTATAAACTTAAACTTCTGTTATTGTATTTACTACTTGAAGACGACAACGTTTATTAAAGTTTATCAAACTTACCTGTAAGCAGTAGTGTAGAAAAATAAGAGCTCCATTGTATCGCCAATATTTCAGTATTTTCTTCCAATTCATTGATTGTTTCATCCATCCATAATACACTTGTTTTAATACAACAAGATGATAATGTTTTTGTTACTTCATGCAAATGTTTATAATAAATATTCCGTGCGATTACATACAATTTTCTTCCAGTTGACGTTCGTAACTCTGCCAATTTTTGTTCGATAGCCGAAAAACTATATCGAAACTCAAAGGCTTGATTTTCAAGCGCTGTGTGAGGTAAACACTTGGGTGCAAGATGCATATGAATAGTCTTTATTGCTTCATAAATATCCGGTTTTGTCGTTTGTAAACGTTTTAAAAAGGGTTGAACATTTTTGGGCCAAAAGTTCAATTTTAATCCGAGAACAATATCATTCTCATAACTCAAGATCGTATATAATAACTTTTCAAATAATCGTTTCGCTAGATCTGCATTAACTAAATGTTTATATTTTTGATAGAAATCAATCAATGAACATACTTGATCTCGATAGTCTCTTCTCATTCGAATACCGTAACATGGAGCAGAGTACATAAAGGGTATTTCAATATAAATCAAAGGCCAATAATAATCCCATGATTTATTTTCACGGCATACTTTATTAATCTCGTTTTTAAATCGATTGTACAGGTGAAGAAAATGGGATTTTGAAGGTGAACGTGATGATATCGTTGCATCTAATGCTTCACCAAACTGTTTTCCAAAATCTTCCGATAAACAACGTTTATTAAATAGTGTTTTTCGTTGAATGGCTACTGTTTCTACATTTACTTCTTGTTTAACAGATAAAATTGACAGCATCTGTGATAGTAGTGAACCATCTTGTGTATCTACACACAGTTTTTGTTTCATTTCATAACCATTGATGCAACATACACCTTCATTATCATAACCATAAGGAAGTTTTGAATCATGATGCCATTTAACACGAACAAAAATATCGCAAGCTGGAGTGAAAATTAAGTCATTTTCATCGTCAATTTTGCCTTCATTAAACATGATATCAAGATCCTTAGGATGACTGAGACGATCACCCGCAGTACCGAACAAAGAATCCATTTTACTATAAAAACTTTACCGTATTTTTTCAACTGCACACTTTCTTCTGCTGTCTTCTTTTTTTTTCGAAAACGAATATTGTCATGTATAAGGGTTTGTACTTATTTAAGCCATATAATATTTTTCTCTTAAAGGAAGGAAAAAGAAAAGCTTCTTTTCATCTTGAACAGCATTGACAAAATAAACACTTAAATGAAAAGAACACTAGGAAAGTTGTATACCAAAATAAAAAAACAGAAATGACAAAGAAAGAATACAGTTTTTCTTCCGTTACATTCATATATAAAGAAACCTTTCTATATACAGCTTTCGAAGTGTTCTTTTTGGCTCATTCGTAATTGTGATCACTTTTATAATTAAGGAAAAAAAATGATCTTAGTCTGGAAATGGCATATTCTATCAATTTTGAAAAGTGATCTCAGTGTAGAAAACGAGCTTGTAGCTCCTATTTTAATAAAATATGTATTCCTGAACTGTATATAATAAAAATTGTATCTAATACATACAGTGAAGTGAAAGCAAGGAGGAAAAGGGGATTAGCGTGTTCCGGAATTCTCATATACTCGGAAGTATTCGCAGATAGTCGCAAGTATTCTCATTTCTCTAAAAGTTTCCTCATCAATAAAAATACGTTAAAAGCAATGCTCCTAACTTTTTAAAACTATTTCTAACAACAACGATAATTTATCCATTTTCTTTGATGCACGACACAGAAAAGTGCATCGGATGGTTAATCATTTTTCTGATGTCAAGTTTTATAGTGATGTTAGTGAATTGAAATCTGTCCCAGGGTAAATTCAGTTCTTTCCCAACGTCATGCAATGCGCGTAGTCCCATTTGATTACTGTTTCTTATATATTAAAGTTTAGACTTAATGCAGTGGAATATAATTACAACCAATGTTTGATAAATCTCAATGCTGGTGGCCGCATCTTGATTACATCAGTTTCACATAAACAACATCAACAATTGACAGAACTTTCACTGAGGTGGGCTTAATTTTTTGTCGGAGGGGAAGCGTTATGTAAGGATTGTAAATACATCTGTAGTACCGTTGTAAATCCTTGTTATACAAAGAGATGCCAATTAAAAAAAAGTAAAATCAGTTGAAGTTATCTAGAGTACTTCAGTTCAAGTCCGCACAGTGCTTTAGGGATCTTGACACTCAATTAAGCGCTCGCTCACAGCCCAATTGATTGACCTATAATTGGACATTTCAGTTAGGTGCAGGATGTATTATTGTTCGGAACCGTACTTTTCTACATCAGAATAAATGTGAGAAATTATACAGTACCGAACCACTAAAAATGTTTCAATGAAAGAATTTGATCGTATACATATCGGTAATCCAAATCAAGAATTTTTTGAATGGAAGAATTTCGTTTCTTTGCTTTCTCCTTCTAGCTTTCTTTAGGCTTACGAAGTGCCCTATCCAAGTGATACCTTCCAATTCGTCCGTTCAAACGTTGATCCATAAAGGATATGGAGCAAGTGGAAAGCCTGGAAGGATTATTCCTTATGATTCTTTAAGTCCCGGTTTTCTGTAAAATCAGCTTTTAGAAAATCTAAAAAATAACCAAAACCTTTCTTAATGAACCATGATTGTAGCGCGCAAATTTCCGATTAAAATAAGACCTCTACTAGCTCTACACGATCTTTTTTTGCAAAGTTATAGATTTTACAAGAAAAGCGCTAAATGTTCATTATCCGCTCAAAGCTAGTAGGTATGCACTAGTTCCAGCTGGAACTGTTGAGAACTGGGGCTGTTGGCTTTTCAAAAACAATTTTCCATTTAATTAAATCGAAAGGCACATTTATCGACTCAGCATGGTCGATTACCTATATTTCGAGGTTTTCTGGAGTGATCCAAGGTCAGCTGGCCGAAATCGGGGCCCTCAGGAAACGACTTATAGTTCCTGAACAGCACAAGCTAAAGAGCTGGGCCTTGTGTACATCACTAGAGAATAATTTTCTCTATTGGTTGTTTTCAGGTCTGCAAAACTATCGTCTAATAACTGCCAGTAAACTGAAAATCCAAAAAACAGTCAGTTAACTGTGTGGTTAACGGTTCATTTACAGACAGTTAACTCACTGTTTTGGGCTTTTTCGTTTACTGGCCGAACCTTACGAAAGTACAGTTCTGAGAATCTGCCTTTTTGATGGACTACTAATCTGTAAGACATAGGTTCAATCCCTATATCTGACGTTATTACTCTTTTTCTGTTCTGTTGACGGTTTATTGGCCCTTATTAAACCGTTTACTGACAGTTAACTGCCTAAAAACCGGCAGTTTTGCGTAGACCGTTTTACCGCCATAAAGTGATAGTTCAAACTACCT
The DNA here is from genome assembly GCA_905250885.1 of Didymodactylos carnosus. NCBI lineage: Eukaryota > Metazoa > Rotifera > Eurotatoria > Philodinida > Philodinidae > Didymodactylos > Didymodactylos carnosus. Next base: position 8,531 of record CAJNOQ010005853.1, on the reverse strand, counting down.
ATTTATAACCAGTAAACCGCCTGTCAACTGGCAATTAATCGAGAGTTAACTGGCAGTTTTCAATGTTCCGGGTAGTGCGAAAGTTGAAGATTTTTTATGTGAAAATTGTGATCATGCTATAGTTAGCTTTAACATCAGTAATCAAATAAAATAAATCATCATTTACGAGAAGGATATATAATTACAGAACGACTGATTAGAATTATCTTCGTTTCACACTTTCTCATTTATTACTTTCTATTAGTCATACATTTAATAGTAAATATAATTAGATTATTAAATTGATGAGTTCAAGAAAGTAAGACTTGAAGCTGCTGATAAATCAATTCCAAATAAAACTAGAATTAAACACGGTAATCAACCCTGGTTCACAGATAATTTGCGTACGTGGTTGAGGAAAAGGGACAGACCATACAGACAACATGTTAAAGCAAAGACGGACGATAGTCGTAATAAATATATCTGCTTAACAAACACATTTCATGATTCATGTAAACAAACGAAGGACGAGTATATATATGTAAAGCATTAAACTTTTGTTTTGGAAGGAAAAAACAGTCAAATATTCGTCCATTAAAAAATCAGAGTGGGCAGTGGATATACGAGGAAACTAAAAAGCTGAATATGCATTTTGTGTCCATTTGTACTACAGATCTGTTTGATAATATGAAAGTAATACCATTTGTAAAAGAGCATCAACAGAGAATCCCACCTCTTGTCGTTTATGCTACTTAGATTGATTTTATCCTAAGTAAATTAAATATAATCATTGGGTCGCCGACGCATTGTATGTCGCTAGTTTATCGGAATGTGTCAAATCAGACTACGTAGCGGCTGTTAAAGGATACAAACTAGCACTTGTATCTCACCAAACTAAGTATGAACTCTCAGAAATTTCCAGATCCCAGGTGTATGAAAAAAGCAATATCTATGCACTTCTAATTAAATTAAAATTATGAACTTTCGAAGATTTTGCCGTTCTACGGCATGAGAGCGGCTAACTATCACAGTCCATAGATGGTTTATGTGCTATCCACTTACAACGTGCTTGATTTTCGGACAAAAGGAGTATTAAAAAAGAATAAAAAACATTTTTCGAGACTAGTAACAGCTGCTACGTTTTAATCGGTTCAATTTTTTTAATCTCCATCAATTCCGATAAAGTCATTTTCTAAACGTATTTTTCATGGTTGGCGAGTTGATGATAAACAAAGCAGGCAGAGCAGGAATAACATCACGCTTATTGTGAGAAGCATCTATAATTACATCAGTCTGCATAGCGAGTATAATTAATCAGTCAAGAGAAACAGGCGAATACCCGAAGGTCTTTAAGATAGATTAGATCAATCCATTATTTAAAGACGATGATTCTTATGTACAAATAATTATAGGCCAATAATACGCTCACCAATTCTCAGCAAAGTTTTTGAGCGCGTTGTATATAATTATTTGTATCACTATCCCACTACGAATAAGTTGTTGTCAAGTATGCAGTCGGCATTCAGTAAAGGTGATTCCACAGTGAATCAGCTGACTGATTTTGTTCATACAATTTATCAGAATGAGGATAAGAGGCAAATAACAAGAGCCATATTTCTTGATTTTAGTAAGGAGTTAGTTCGTGTTTGGTTAAGAGAATTACTGTATAAATTCGAAATGAAAGATACTGGCGACTCATTACTGAGTTGCTTTAAGAGCTGTGTGACTGATAGAGAAATAATAACAGTGATTAATGGAAGTCTATCATCGCCGAAAAAAGTAGGACCGAGGTGTTCCCCAAGCGAGCGACCTCGATCCATTGTTGTTTCTTGCTTTCACTGATGATATTGGAGAATCATTAAATTCATACACACGGTTGTTTGCTGACGATACCGTCATTCTTCAATCCGGTAATGATATACATGATTTGACAGCATATTTAAATAGTGATTTGTTAAAAATTCATCAATGGTCAGTTGAGTGAGAGTTGCCTTTAAATGAAAAGGAATGTGAATCAATGACGTTTAATTACAATTTTACACCTCTTAGGATAAATAATATCACTCTAAATGAGGTTAAACAACACAAACATCTTGGAGTTTTCTTGACGAGTAAATTAGATTGGATAGTATATCGACAATATGTTTTAAATAAATGTGAAAAGTTATTAAATATGATAAAAACATGTAAAAGAATTTTCAGTACACCCACATCCAATCAGTTACATAAATCTTTTGTTCGTCCAGTGATCACTTATGGATCCTGTATCAATAAATCTAATATTTCTGCTTTTGAACACGTGCAATATAATGCATCTTTATTAGTAAGCGGTACAGAACGTCTTACGAATCAAATGAAAATAAGAAGACTATTAGAATGGAGTAACTTCAAAGTAACGTTTAAATTAATAAAACTGAAGCATTTCGATAAAATCAAAATTATTTTAAAAGAAAGCATCATCATTTCTTTGTAAGTATATACAAGCGATGTATAACTCATCTCATAACACCCGTTCTAACAATCACAATAAAATCAAGTTAATTTACGAAAAAGTAAAAACTCAACTCTATTATTTTTCCTATTCCCACATTGTTTATTGATAATAATTTCATAAAGGAAAAGATTAATTGTATGAGTTCAACAATCATTATTTTAAAACTTTTATTTAAAACAGGAGCTTTCAATTACAACTGTAATCATCGTCAGCAACATTTAAATAAAAGTTTTAAAATAATGATTGTTGAACTCATACAGTTAATCTTTTCCTTTATTCTTTTTCCATCTTTAACACCAATGTAGAATACCTTGTCGAATAAATTGCGTCAAATACATAAACTAACGTCTTTCACACAAGAGTTATCGAAGTTCTTAGAATTAACGCCAAAATTAAGAGGAATGAGACGAATGAATAGAATTGCTGAAATCGAGTTTTATCAAATGCGTTGTGACTTTTCGGCATTGAGATTTGACTTAAGTACAGTGTTTGAGGGCAACAACTTACTTATCAAAAACTTGATTATAATTGCAGCTGTCTTTATCTTATTTAGTTGATATTTTGACTTTTAACCGGTCATTTTCAAAAGGTTACAAAACTAAATGTACAAGAGTTAAGAAACAAAAACTTCTTTTCTTTTATTCCCCTACGTAATAACGCAGAATGAAAAGAGAAATTAAAACATAGCCTAGATTATTCTTTTCTTTTATATGCGCATATAAAAAACGTCCCAGCACCATTATCAATGCTTGATTTTATAGTATTCTTATCCTTGATTATTCTGATTGTACAAGTCATCCATCTTCCTTCTCTTTGTTTCTCTCAATGCTGTCGGGATAAACATATGATGGAACAGATCGATCTATTCCATTAAGAACCAGAGCGAATAAGAAGTGACTCCTTGACAAGGAGTTTCGGAAATTTCGTAGAAATTTCGGTTTCATATCTTAAATTGTGTCCGATTGTCATCCGACAGCATACGTTCTATCCGAGAGACCTTGAGGCATCTGAAAAGTGTGTGTGTGGGGGGGGGGGGCAACATGAAACTGAGTCATCACATAAAATTTCATTTTGAGTTTCGTGCAACTTGACTATGTTTAACTACAATCTAATGATTGTTACGAGGTGGAATGACTTTCGAAAAACCGTGAAAATTCATCAATCTCTGCATTTGTTAAATCATCGTATGGAGTACCCGATGATAATATTGTTGCTGTTGTGTCATTAACAGCATCCTTTCGCACTGAACACAGTTGTGACGTGGTTGAATTTGTCAAATGGTGAAAAGTAAAGGGCTGTATAAGTTATATATAACAATATATTTAATAAACGTATTAATGTTTTCAGATAATAAAAACGAAATGAAACTGGCGAAAAAAAGAATAGGCACCACAGAAAAAGCAGAATCATATTTTTAGTTCTTATCTCCATTTTATTATACACTCCCAGTCAAACCATAATACTACTATGACACTAGTCAGTACCATCATTCGAAATATCAGATATGACAAAAAAATTTTTACATTTTTCTTATATTATCTGTTCTATAAACACAGCAATAACTGCACTTTACCAACTGAGGAATGTATTTAGACCAACGAGGTGGAATGACAGTGTGGGCCTAATTTCAGGCATGTTTCCTGCGACCATGCAACAGCCAACACCCAGAAGAACAGTTTAAGCAGTTTAACATCTGAAACCGAACTTTCTACGAAATTTCTTTCCATACAATGAATTGCGTGCAAGTGTTAACGACATTGAAAGATTTAATGATTTACAAAAATGTGAGGAATATATCATGAGTGTTCAACGTGAGAAAATTGTTTTAATCGTCTCTGGTACTTATGGACGTGAGCTTGTGCCATGTCTACACGATTTAACACAATTAAATTGTATCTATGTTTACTGTGCTGATAACGCACATAATGAAGAATGGTCAAAAAATTATACAAACGTTAGTTTTATAATTAGTCATTAACAGCAATGTTATCGTCTAAGAAAGCACGCTGAAAGGAAAAAATGTGGTTACAAGTTTAGCAGTAGTGCAGAAATAAGCTTGGAAAGTTACAAGTTCGATCACAACGGCCTTGCAACATGGACCTGACAGAAGATGATGACCTTGCCCTTTTCGTTTTAGGTTCGGTCAGTGATAGTTCGACGTAAAGAACTGACTGAAAAATTAGTGAAGATCAAAAACTTCGTAATCTAACTGAAGATCATGTACCAATAAGTATTCTTACACATACGGCAATTGCTAAAGAAATAACAGCAAAAGATATAGCAAAAGAAATGAGTTCTATTCTTTAATTTCAATTATTGATTGAAGTATTAATACGTATGCCGTATCCAGATAACGCTACAAATGATTTGACTGAAATGTGGAAAGATAATTATATGGGACGCATACATCAGAGAAAAAGCAGTTTGGCGGTATACACGTGAATCATCTTTGTATCGTATATTAAATAGAGCATTGCGGAAACAATCGATTGACATGATATTTTCATTTCGTTTTTTTATGAATGAATTATCGAAGCAAGTCACTGAACTATATAATCCTCATAGAGGACAAAATTTAAACGATAATAATGCACACATAATACACGTTTATCACGGTCAGGCCATTGCTAAAGAAGAATTGAAACAAATGCAACAGGGTATTGGTGGTTTTATCTCAATTAATAGTTTCTTCTCAACAAGTCGAAGTGAAACAAAAGCTAAATCATTTGCTAAAGAAGCAAAGATTACTGAACATATACGACGTATACTATGGCGAATTACAATTGATTGTTGTTTGCCAACAAAAACCTATGCTGATATCGAACGTTTTAGTTTTTATAAAACCGAAAAAGAAATCTTATTTATGTTCGGCTCAATATTTCGTATCAATAACGTTATTTTCAACAATAAAAATCAGCTGTATATATTGTTTCATGTCTTTATTGATTCTCAAGCAAACAAGGTCAGCGGGGCGAACCCCATTATCGACCTAAGCTGTACATATTAGACTTGACTCTCTGTAGTAAAGATGATTTTGAATTAAAAGAAGTGTTTGCGTATATGAAAAAAGATATTGGAGATGAAACATCTATGGTTTCATTAGGAAATATTTTAGTTCAAATGGGCGAATATGATAAAGCTGAATAATATTTATAAAAGAAGATCATAAAGAAGGACCAATAGCAATCACGGAGCACAAAGGAAATTATCATTTAGCAATGAAAAATTAACAACGTTCCATTAAATATTATGAAAAAGCTTTGAAATTGCGTCAAGAATTTTTTCCAATTTCACATCCAGATATTGGCAAAAGTTATTGTTCGCTACCAATGGCTAACGAATTTTGCAAAAATAATGTAAACACAATTGATTATTATCGACGTGCTATCAAACAATATCAACGAACAATGCAAGTGAATCATCCATTATTATCGCCATAATTAGTGATGGCAAGATCCAGACGCCTGTCAGTGTTGAAATCACCGATAGCGCCCGATTCGATGTGTGTGCCGACAAAGCCGTCAGGCACACAGCCGTGATTGCACCAAAAAATCTCTTCTTTCTATACCAGCGTCTCTTTTTTGGATAAAGACTTGCACCTGAGCATAGAAATACTTCAATTCAAAACAAACTATTGAAGATGTTCAAAATACCTTCGAATGGATGTGCAAGTAGCATTTCCTCCGGCAGCTTCTGTTTCAAATGAATGATATGCAGATCGGGCGCCAGATTGTGGTTGTACTTCCATGTATGTTCCCGGTAGCATTAGAAGTTCATCCTCCGTGTCAAAACATGAATGAGCGCGTATGTTTCTGCCACTGAAAACTTCGATGGAGAAGAGGATTCTTTTGTCCCTATTGCCCAAATACAAACTGCTCTCTAACACAGTGAGCGTTATTGTGCACGATGAGAAAGCCCATCATGTCACTTGAGCTTCAGGCGGAAATTCGTCACTAAAAACTTTCATGTATTTGAACCACAGTCGTAAGTCTTCACGATTAGCTGTTTTGAGAGTGTAATTGAGAACGGAATAGAGACTTTTATTTTTGCCAGTCCACTCTATCGTGTACAGATAAATCGAAGCTGCTTCATCGCGAGTCAGAATATATCGTGAATAACAGAGACCAACGGTGGGCATGCGTCAGCAAGCGGGAGAAGTAGCTCTTGGGCATAGCCGATGACTGGGCCAAGTATTTTTGAATCTTCGAAATCTTCCATTAGTCGGTGAGAATTTCTACGCCGAACGTCCAATTCATGCTTCTCAATCATCGTGTCAAACGATCGTTTTGTTAGCGAATGCTATTCGCTATATAGAAGATATCTTTGTTATCTGAAACAGGAGTAAGGGCAGACGGAGATAAAGACATGAATAGTTAGTGAGAGATTTTTCCTGCAGTGCATCGGAAAGAATTAATTACATAGGACGACATCTTTCGTCAATATAGAATAGTGGCAATATGGGCATGAGGAGAGCTAATAAAGCATGATGAGCATCTCACAAGACGCGCAAGAGACTATATTTTATGATAATTTTTGCTTCAATAATCATCTGTCCATGGCGATGGTGACACAGAAAAGAAGAGAGAAACTGGTTGTTGTGTGTCTGCTGTCTGACGAAAATACAAAAATACATAGAGCAAGAGATAACATGATAATGATGACAACGAGAAAGCAGAAATCTTTTACCTTCGTCCCAAGCGTCAAAAAAAAATCTAGTATCGCCCGATTCTTCTAGATTACTAGATTTTTACTCGATTGCAACTACTGTGTAACGACAGTGGAAATCTATATCAATCTGTAATTGGGCGATTACTAGATTTTTTCTAGTTGTAACTATCGGTTTATCGCTAGATAATCGATCAATTTAACTATTGCTAGATGCATCTGCAGACGCATCTAGTCAAAAGTCCCTTTTTTAACGAGTAATCCAGATGGCAACTAGTCGTGTATCGCCCGGTTATAGACGAAATGTATCTAGATTTTTCCCATAGGTGATGTTTGCTTGGGATAACAGAACAACAAACTTAGTGAAGGAAGGACAGAAAGCAACTTTATTCTCTACTACTGTTCACTACAGTGATTATCCATGAAGGAGCAGCTGCCTAATTCGACTTATAGAAAACGAACTTCGTTGTAGATTTAGAAAAAAATAAAAAAATTGAGCTTGGAAAGTCGAAATTGCGAAAAGAATGGCAATTTCTTTCGGAAAGAGTAGCAACTGAATTTTGTATTTCGGTCAAGTTTTGGATTGCATGAGTAATCGAAGCGTCAAATAGTCTAAATTAATAAAAATTATTACTACTGCTACTGTAATAAAAAGATATGTTCTATCGAAATTATTGCCTCTAAACAGATTTTGTTTTACCTCTATTCACACATATATGAGCGTGAGCTTTTATCATTACACAGATTTTAGTCCACTTATATTCTCTTATTTTCAATTTCGTCTGTTCAATTTAACACTATATAGGTATTTATTCATCCAATTTTCGCCTAGTCGTGATCACCATTATTCTGTCTTAAAGATTGCATCCACCTTTAAGGTTGTTTTTGCTGTTCAACCTTTAAAAAGCGATTGTCAGAGTTCATTACGAACTGCTAGACAAATTTCATTCCGAACACCCTGTTTTTTGTTATATATGATTGAATTTTGTCATTTTGAACTCCATTCCGAACACCCTGTCTTTTTCCTTATGTCCGGAAATCGTAACAGATCACTCACCGGAGTTAGAAATGAAAAATTAAGACGAAAACTAATTTTCCCGAAAAGCTACTGGCAGCACTTGGTACGCTGGGTCAAGATTATCGTATCTAGATCACGAAAGCTGACGAATTCCAACAGTCATACCGAGAAACTCTGTATGGAAACGTTTAAGTTTAAAATTCAATACATGACACGTCGCTAATAAAAAGTTCTCTTAACGCTCCTGCTCATGGACTGTAGTGCCCAGGAGAAAAAAGACGGGCAATAAACTGCTCATTAACTGCCAGTTTACAGTCTGCCTAAAAACTGCCAGTTGACAACGTGTTAACTGTCTAAAAACCACCTAAAAACTGT
>CAJNOQ010005852.1:0-14557 GCA_905250885.1 Didymodactylos carnosus | reverse complement strand
TGTTATGAAACTACTGTTATGAAATGGAGAGTAGTATGAGTCAATCAATCCATTTCTTTTCATCATACGTTCTTATATTGCCTCAATAAGAACTGATAAATAAGTCTATATAAAGAAGAGTATTTGGCGACTTATGGTATATAATTGAATACCCTATGTAAAGCAAAACCATCATTTTTTTGTAATTTTATGGGATGGGTCCATGCGTAACCTAGGACACTGTTGAAGTTATAAAATAAGGACGATAACGAAGGGTTAATCAGAAATGATTGCTCTTCTCTACCTAACTGCAAAATCAAAACTTCAATCATGTTTCCGTTTCTTACTTGAGCACATCGTGGGAAACGGGAGGTTGCAAATTTTTAACGTATTTTTGAAACTTCGTTCGCGAGCACACCATCTGTTCTAAAAATAGTTGTTTACAGTCTTCGAGAAAGCACAACATTGAACTCACAGAGAAAAATGAATAAATACGATCGAATCGACTTTCTGAACCGATGCTTATATATGATTAAAAATGTCAGGATGTAGCAGTCCACCATCAACTTTTGAAGCGCAGTAGTATTGAAAACTAAATAACTAATCATTTCTGTCCAGTTTCAGTCATTCTCTCCTCAAAATATATACGGCTGTTTTTTTGCAGAAACCGTCCTCGTTCTTTATACTCAAATTTTTTGCACCCTCATATGCAAAACCTTAATTCAAAACTTTCTATTGTCTTAGTTTTGGGAATGTCATAGGTTTTGTCTGATGACATTTCTATGCCTCGGTTTGCGTGAACTTTCGAAAGAAAGTGAATCTATGGAAGGTGGGAGGAAAAAAATAGAATACAGCAAATGAGTTTGACTGGAAGCGTCCTTTATTGAAAATTTATGAATAACGAGCCCAATTTCTAGAAAACCGTTGTACTATATCACAATGTGAAACGACAAAAAAACTCCTTCAGGCAGAGTTGCAATACGAAAATTCTCCGTATACATCACAGAAGAATCCGAAATAGGTAGGTATAAATCGATTTATGAACGTTTATTTATATATTTTTGTTAATTATAATGGCTTGATAAACGGTTTTTCGCTGGAAAATTGACCGAAAAAAGTTAAGAGTTATCAATATTTATTAACTGCCGTATTTCGCGGACTCTTCAGTGGTATACGTACTATCGAATTCAAATGAAAAGGCTGTTAAATGTTTTTTGAATGATGTTTGTGTTGGATTTGTTGATACCCAAAGTCCATGGCATGTCTTTTCACAAAAAAGAAACTCCAAAATCTATCTCAAAATCAAATGTTTGAAAGAATCTTTATAAAATGATTCTGGATTTCTGAAAATTACAGTATAAATGTATTTATTTTTACATAAGTAGATAGGACAAAGTGTCCTATTTAAAGTCAAAGTCAAGCAAGAACTAACTTTATTTCCAACGATTTAGGCTTGGTATCGAATCCTCTTGGAATTTCAGAACCAAGCTGTCCCCCTCATGAGTGAGATAATCAAATATTTGGCGAAGGAAAAATTGTCCAACGTATATCCTGCATGGGCGGTATTTCTGTGTAGAAAAATGGTATTTTGTGATCTTTTTACACTATCTATAGCGAAGTTATCTGCCAATAACAGCTACTGTAATCTTTAACGATCTTTTCCCTTTTTCTTTTTTTAACGAGACTAAAAGGTAAATACTTTGCTCTTGTATCTTCTTATTAATCGCAAAAATTGATGATTATTAAGTGTGCTTATATGAAGATTTTGGTAAGCCTTCTTCACATTATCACTATTAAACGAGAGGGAAAACCATTCGTTTTTGACTCAATCATTATACACTATTGGTTGTCTACCAAACTCTCTAGCACGTATCTATGTCAAATGTGTATAAATTCTATAGATAACAAAAAGTGTTTTTGATCTGTACAATATCATAAAGATTTGACTGAAAACTCTGGCATTTTTTCTTTTCATCTGTAAACATCTCTTTTGATGCGTACATACTACATTTATATACACATTACAAATGATAACAAAGAAACATAAAATTAAAAAAAAGCAAGAAAGAGAGAACAGAATGCGATAGCACGCGTTAAAAAAATGAAATAAAAAAAGAAGAATCGAATATAAGATAGTAGTAAAATTGTGATAAATGAGGCGGTAGTAAAGCAGCCTTGAATAGCTATGCTCAACGTTTAAAATTTTTGAAGTATTTTACCCACAGTAATGTTAATTTTGACCGTAGAAAAATGGTTTTGAACAGATAGATGGATATAACTCTTAGTTATCTGTCGATGTAAAATTTATTAGCATTAATTAGTCCTAATCAATTTACTGTGGATCCTCCTCCACTGAGCATAATTATTCTAGGCTACTCTAAATAGATAAAAATATTTGCTCAGGTCTAGTCTCGAGATTATAGCGTATTTAATACAATTATTCAGCAGTTTGCAGTTAAGCATTTGAAAATGTTGCTTAATTTACCATCATTCCATTACAATCCAATGTAGTAAGTTTTACTATTTCTAGAGTTTCGTATTAATTAAATTTAACATAACAGATGTGAAACTGCGAAGACACTTAAGTCACACGTTCGAAGACGATGTAACAGACTGACTTAGTTCACCTTTTGGACAAAACACATTCGCAAAGTAGAAAGTATAAAGGTATTTGATTGTCAGATGGACCATGACATATGCTAACTTCTTTTCTGATAATATTGATATTCTGATATTACTGATTCATGAATCTTAGAAACAAAACCCTAGTAAATGTACTTGAGATCAAGTACTTAAAGAAGGACTACTAGTTTTTTGCTAAGTAGTTTTTATTAAATGCTAAGTTAATTTCTACTTTAGTAAACTATATTTTTGTGTGAATGGGGGGCGGTGAGGGGGAGGGAGTGTGTGGAGCATGAGAATGAGTCACTAAATCACATTTCTGCTTGTTTCTCAAAAATATAATTATTTTTAATAAATTACTTAGAAAAAAAACAACTTTTTACTTAGCATTTAATAAAAACTACTTAGCATTTAAATGGAAGCATTAGCTGGATAAGTAATGTCCACAATATCTGGAGATTTTTGAAAGTAATATAATAAATACTTGCAAATTGTCTGCAAGTCCTTCCGGTAGTTTTCAGGTACGTGCGGCGTCCTTCTCTTCGGATATCTGAAACACTTGTCAATTACTTCTCTAATAAATTTATCATTTTGAGTTTTTAAATATGAATCCGGTCTCAATCGTTAGATCTTGTATCATAAAATTTAGACCAGCTATGCAGGATGCAAGACCTGGTTCTTTTGAACGCATCCGCATTTAGAATATTAAAAGGATAATCTTATTAAATAAATTCTTGATTAGAAAAAACGGAGTATCGTCCGCTTTCATCTAATCTCCAATTAACTTAAAAATAAAGTTTGAGACGTATATATCACAAAGAAAGTAGTGCAAAACGACAAGCTTAGTATAACAAACGACGCTTGGAACGATATTCTCTTTTATAATCACGACTTTTTTTAAATATGTATAGAGGTTCACCCAAAAGGCAAGCAAAACACAAGTACGAGCAGATAAGTAAAATAAATGGTTCTGTAGGCCAAAAATGGAAACAAATACGTACTAATGGTTGTAAAAGTCACTTTTTCAAGCGTTAGTGGATCCAGAAAAAGTGGGTGGACATGCATACAGCTTAACAAAATTTTATTACCGGCACAGTACTTGATTCGAGCAAACATTTTGTTTGTAGTGAACGAGTTCTTCAAATTTCTTCAGCGCGCCGCACTTATATTGATAAAACTATACGCAGATAAAAGTTTTTTCAATTGTTACCTGTTTCAGCGTCCATTTCGACACGCACTCTTTTTATAAGGACGAAGGATAAGTATTATAGTAAGTACGCAGCCTAATAGGAAAGGAATATAAAAACAAACTTTCATTTTTCAGTTCAGAGTAGAAAAAGAGTAGAAAAAAGAGTAGACATTGAATAAGAGCAGTTTATTGGTTTGTCGACAGATCAGCGGGAAAATTCTTTTTTTCACATCTTTCCTCTCGCAGCAAAATACGAGAGAAACATGTAAAGCAAAGTGATTGCACAAGGCTTTAGATACCACAACAGCCATACTTAGACCAGTTTCTATAACACAAAGAAATAATCTACTTTCATGCGCAGTCTGTCTATAGACAGACTGCGCATGAAAGTAGAGTACTCTTCTCGCATACTCGTTTCTTCTTAACGTTGTGAACTATGTAAAAAAGTAATGATTTTTTGTGTATGTTTGGCATCCTTGTAACCTGACTGGTCACGTGATTTAAAAAATAGAAATAATGATGTCACTACGTTATGATATGAGTTAAATTGCAACTAAAAATAATCAGAATTTTGAATTATACTTCAACTACATTTGTGTCTTATGAAAAACGCACCTTCTCTATATGGACTTTGTAAGCACTTTACAAATGAAGTACTTGACAAGTACTTTACCAAGTATTACTACAAGTAATACAACTCATGTTGTCGAAACCGGTGGTTAACCGACCGTTTTTCCGATTAATTGTGAGGTTAATCGTCTGTTTTTCTGCTGTGTTGCTATGGTTTTAGCTGAAACAACCGCGGTTAACCGCCGGTTTCGACAACATGGGAAGTACTTATCAAACTTTGCGATACTTAAGAATTTTTAAAAGCACTTCAGCAGACACTTGTGAAGTACTGATTTATAAAAACACGTTCTAAGTACTTTACTAAGTGCTTCTTGAAATCTGCAAGTGCCCAAGTATCGGATCGTCAGTACATTCACTAGGGAAACAACTCAGTAGCGATGCATGGTGGTATTTTCCATTTTCGAAGGGTTAGAATTCTTTTGATTATTGACCAGTGGAGAACAAAAAATATCATATATGGAAATTCAAAAATTTCCATCACTCGTTAAAAAAATCGAAAGATTATATTTTTAATGTTATTCAACTTTATATTGAAGAATGATTATGCTGCCGGGTTCTATTAGTTTCTTCCCAGTAGCCTTAATTCTCAATCTTTTAATAGACGATACAGAAATGAGAAAATGTGAGAAATAGTCAACCGATATTTTTTCTCTTATCCATCTGTTTATTTAAACCGTTTTAGTTCTCAGCATCCACTTAGTAACTATACTTTATTTTAGTTACATGGAACCATTTAATTTATTTCATTCAGCTGCTGTTGCCGCCGCGGAAGCTTACTCTTCGCCGTTTTCATATCCATTTCGTCATTTTATGTCTCAACGTCGTTACGAGTGGCCAACATTACCGTCAAATAATCCACCGCCATCATTCTATGGGAATAGCACAATGGATCATCATTATCATGCACTATCAACAATAACACCATCATCGTACTCTAGCACCTATATTTCATCACCAAATCCTTATATGTCTAATACAAGCTCGGAAACAATGATGAATGATATTGAACAATCAAGATTATATTATACTGATATAACATCACGATCAGATGATTCAAGTAAATCTTTTTGTTGATATCGTACTTTTTTCACACGTTACAAACCTATGGAATTTTACATTTTTCTTCATAGTTTTTTATTTTTCTAACTTAGTTGATGATTATGATTATACATTATCTTCGGCTACTGTATTTTCATTAAAAGATCGTTGTCAAGTATGTTCCGATCGTAGTTCGGGTATACATTTTGGTGTATCAACATGTGAAGCGTGTAAAGCGTTTTTTCGTCGTGCAAATAATAATTCATTACATAAATCATGTGAACCAAAAAAATGTATTATAACACCACAGAATCGTAATGATTGTCCTGGTTGTCGATATGATAAATGTAAACGTGTCGGCATGGCACGTGAAAATGTTGTCTACGGTAAACCATCAAAACAAAAATTAGATGAATTACAACAACAAACATTACTACGCTGTACAAATGAATCAGATGTTTATCCAAATTTCAATGATAGATTAAAACGATTAGCAGATGATTTAGCATTAGGTACGTAAACTATAATATGTCGATTGACAAATGTCGATAACGATGTTTATTGTTTAGAATATCGTCAAATAGATGCATTATATCGCCGAGGTTATGAACAAGAACAATTATCAATACATGCTTTAAATTACGGTACAAAGGCATACAAATTATTTTATACTCAACGTTCAGAATTAAATATTCGTTTATTAACCGATATAATACTAAAATTGTGTGATCAATTGTTAAATTTATATAAAAATGGAATTATTACACAACCATGGTTCATACAACAACCAAATTTACGTTCACTATTAACATTATGGTTATTTATTTATTATTATGAAACATTTGTATTGAAACAAAAAGTAAATCAAGATAAATTAATGTTATTAATTCGTCTTTTAGATATGGAATTAGAGAGACAAACCCCGATTTTAACAACATCCATAAAAACGGTTCGATGTGATTTCATTAACACGTTTACCAAATTTACCGAATTATTACAAGAAATTTAGATATTACACACTACTTTTTTTTTGTTATCTAAAGTCTGTTATTGATTGTTGTTACTCTTCGTCAACTTAATTTTGTTATTATTACTAGATAGAAATATATAATATAATAAAAAGTTCTGTGAAGTAAACAATGTTTTTGTATACAATAAGAATAACAGAGTTGAATGTAAATTAGTGGATTAGGATCAACTTTTCAAGCCCTACTAAATGATGTATTCGTGATGGTTCCACGATCATCGTCTAGGATGAGAAGTGATCAGGTGTGAAGGACATTTGCAAAAATGAGAACATTGAGAACTTATCAGAACTCGGCTCGTAAAAAACGAGACCTGTCAATTGATGTTCTTTTCCACCAAACTTAATTTTATGCATATTTACCTTCCCTGACATTAACAATCTATATCACAATGAATCAAAACATTTCTCAAGAAAAGGCTTTTTGTCGAAAAATGCCTGAGAGTGACCATGACGTTTTTCGATTAAATCATCAAGTCAACATTTTTTTTCAAACAAACCGAAAATCTTTGAAGTATATCTAAAAAACGTACTAAACCCTCAAAATAGCTGAGATATTTCCAGAATTATAGCATTTAAAAATATAAATGACAGAGTTCCGTTTCAAGAGGGAAAGCCCTGATGAATTTTCAAAGTTAATAAAACAATTTTCCAATATGCTGGTAGATTTTTAAGAATTATTTCAAAGATTTTTTAGACAAGGGTATAAAGTTAGTTTCTTTTGCATTCACAAGGACCGATAAAGCAAGTGTATTGCTTAAAAGTAAATGACAGAACCTGAGAAACATCCTCAGATCTGTTGCAGACACTCCTACCTTAATTATATGCCACTTTCAATCCTATGACAAGCTTGTCAGCGTTGTCCTAGCGGATAAAAAGATGAAAACTTTCTTCTTGGATATACGCACAAATACATAATCAATATTCGCTAGTCTACTACGCTGTAATTTGGAATTATTTTCCAGTTTAAAGATAATCGACCTGGAAATTCAGTTTCAAATTTCAAGCACCCTGGAACCTATTTACAGAAATTCTACGTCGAATTTCCCGAATTCTGGAAACTCGTCAAGTTTTTTGGAAATTCGATGTTCTAGAACCTAGAAAATCCTTAGGGAATTCATTTGTGGACTTTTTGAAAATCGCCGAGTATTTTCTATAAGTAATTCCTGCTATTGCAGTAAACGCTGTTCGTATCCTGTCAATTCTACCAACAGAAGGGGAGAAGAGGAAGGATAACAAAAAGTAAAAATAACCATTTGGCCCCTAAAACCTCTTTAAACTTAAAACTTGTTTTTCCTTCTGACGAAGGAAAGCCGTGAAAGTGTTCACAAAAACATCTGCGAAGGTGGTCAAATTTTCTGAAGCGTTTGCTAGAAGTCACCAGAGAGAGAGATAGGGATGTTTCAATCTATTTTTCGGGGAGAATTAATTATCTCTTTTGAAATCACTGATTATTAGAATTATTCTGCAAACGGAATACCGGGTATTCCTATGGCATAGGTTAAGTAATATCAACAAAAAGTTAGTAATTTTTACCTTCATCATTACTTGGTGATAATCGATTTTCATTTGCATTGGTTCATAAACAGATTCGACTCCGTATAGGAATAATGTATAGAAAAAGTCGAAAATAATTTTAAGAGAAAAAAAACTATTGTAACCAGTAGTCTATAACAAAATTCAGACTTAAAGTTGTGTATATGGGAACTTCAAATCAACTCTGAACATTTCATTATCGAAAAACTGCTAAGTCCTTGACAATAACTTGTTAGTGTTTTTCTCACTTCAAGTATGTACATCGCAAGACGAAACAGAGAACTAACATATATCAGACATTCATCTCTAGATATTTCAACTACATCGGGTAGGACAAATTAGTTTTCTTCTCTATTTACTGAATAACCTGTCCTTTCTTTAAAATCAACTTTATCTAAATATTATCCAAAAATGGTGGCAACTACATAGCCACAGGTACAGAAAACGGCACTTCTCTGCACAAATGCAGCAAAAAAGTTTCAAAATAGTATTGAACCACATGTTTGGCTCATAAAAAACACTCGTCTAACAGGGTTTTCTATTATTTTTCCTTAATGAAAAAATTCTGTTTTATCCACGCTTCATTCTACAACTGTAACATTTATAGGATTTGTTGGAGGAAGTCACACGTCTTCAGAAGATGGTGCAGAATGAGGCGTTCAAAAAAACATTCTTTTATATAAGATTATTGGTGCTAGATGTATTATTATATATTGATTTCACTGACTTTTCATATTATGATATGTTTTTTTTTTACGATTACCCAGTATATACCGATCTCGAAGAAAATGGATTATTTTTCTAGAAACAAAGTAGAATTTAAAAACAAGTTCTGTTTGTTTTCCCAACCGAAAAACGCTTAACAGATCAAGTATAGATGACGCACTTTGACGGTCTGATTTTTTTCTACAGATCATAAGAACTTTTTTTGTTACTGTTGATTGGTCAATTCATCATACCCAACCGAGATTTATTAATATAATTTTTGAAACTAGTGACTAATGCTACGTTATTTCCACGCGAGAATCATTTTGCTTGCAAGAAAAAAGAAATTTTCTTTCTGTGAATAATTACGTAAGGACAGGAAGCGTGGAAAAATTATGCAAGTTGAAGTTATTACAGTTTTTTCACATTTCACAACTTAGCATACCCATCAATAAATATAAACAAGCTTTTGCAGATCTGTTAACCAATTTCTTCGTATTTCTAAAGCTTTTAACAATTTTTTCACTTAGAAACAGGAGGGTTTTCATAAAAATCCTCTAAGTGCTCGACTTAACTAAGTCCAGCACTTAATGAATTTTTATAAAACACCCTCAGGAATATTCTCTCATTTTTGTGTTAACCTAGCCATATTCTAACTTGTTTGTAATTATTTTAGATCTCTCAAAGTCATGAGTAAACAAGAGCCTCCGTCTAGCTGGGAAGATGCTGACATTGATAATTCATTTAGCAAATTTGCCAAACTAAATGTAAATGCTGCCGTCTTTGTGCCAGGTGGTCATTTTCAGTCCTCAGCTCAACATCAACAACAATCATCTCTTTTTCCACCAACATCTGTTCAATCACATCAACAACAGCAAATGCCTGCTTCTTCTGTTAGGATTCGTCCGCCCACAACCCCCCCGTCCACTCCTGTCTCATCTCGACATCACGCAGAAAATAGTAAACAACAAACAATTGCTGTGGAAAATAATCTAATAGAGAATGACAGACACAAAATTGATACTGATTCAAAACAATCACTAACAACAACACAACAGAATGAACAAGACATAGAAAAAATTGTCATTGATGAAGAAGAAGGAGCAAGTGAGAGCGCATCGAGTTTCGTTTTGCCGAAGTAAATGTTGTTCCTTTTATTTTAGAGATGGAAGACGATATTGAAATGAGTACGAATGAAGAAACGAAGGACATAGGAGAAAGATTAAAAATGACAAAGCAGTCTAAAGAAAAGAATATTGTCAAACATGACATAATTCGGAAGAAAGATCCAGTTAACATTATATTTTGTGGACATGTCGATGCTGGAAAGTCAACGATAGGTGGACAATTAATGTAAGACGCGTTAATGACTTCAGCTGTTGAAAGACCTGCCGATATCGCTTGTAGGTTTTTAATGGGCCGGGTTGATAAACGGACATTGGAAAAATATCAAACTGAAGCACAAGAGAAGAATCGTGAGTCTTGGTAAGTATTTTGTGTTTTGTTACGCTGTCAAGATGAAATTACAAATATCTTTGTTTTTTGGACACAGGTATATGGCTTGGATATTGGATACAAATGAGGAAGAACGTGATAAAGGCAAAACGGTTGAAGTTGGTCGTGCCTGGTTTGAGACGAATAAAAAACATTTTATTATATTGGATGCACCTGGGCATCGATGTTTTGTTCCAAATATGATTTCTGGAGCATCACAAGCCGATATTGCCATTTTGGTAAGCTGGAAGAGATTGTACATCTTTTTTTATTATTAATCTTTGATGTTTTTAGGTGATATCAGCTCGAAAAGGTGAATTTGAGACAGGTTTTGAACGTGGTGGTCAAACGCGTGAGCATGCTATGTTAGTTAAAACAGCCGGTGTAAGATATATGATTGTATTAATAAATAAAATGGATGATCCAACCGTGAATTGGGACAAAGCTAGGTAGGTCTGCGTAATAGTCGACGAAAGCTCAGAAAATGTTAAGTGATCTCTATATAAGTTCTTTTTTTTTTGTTAGATATGAAGAAATTAAGGAAAAACTAACACCTTATTTGAAAAAATGTGGTTTTAAACCAGGTGAGGATACCGTATTTATGCCCTGTAGTGGACTGAGCGGTGCGGTACTCAAAGAACATCCAGGTGAAAAGATTTTACCGTGGTATCGGTAAGTCATCATCTCAGAAATGTAATTCGTCATAAAATCATGCAAGATTTGTTTAGTGGCCCAACATTTATTGATTATTTGGATGGTTTACCATCGATTGATAGACCATCGATTAATGGACCATTTCGAATGCCAATAGTAGAACGCTATAAAGTATGTCTGTTTATCTGTAACTTGGTGTATTCTAAATATTATTATTTATTAAGGATATGGGTACTATTGTTATGGGTAAAATTGAATCGGGTTGTGTTCGCGTAGGGGATAAGTGTTTTCTGATGCCGAATCGTCGAAAAGTGGAAATAACAAATATCTATTATGAAGATATTGACACGGATGTTAGTTTTTGCGGTGAAAATGTCAAATTAAAATTAAAAAATATTGAAGAAGAAGTATGTAGAATGACAATAAATATCTCTCACTGTATTGCTATGAAATTAACAAAAAAGCTGGTCTGTGGTACTTCAGGATGATGGCGTCCCTTTAATCGAGTTCTAATAGCCCAGAGGTGTCAATCTGAACGACTTTTAGTGTATGTAACCTTTGCCAGACGAATTTTTTATCAGTCGCCGAATTGAATATTTTTGTAAGCTGACCGCATTATAACAGTTAGTCGCACTTTTTTGCGTCTTTTCCCCTTTCACGGCTCAGATTTTTTCTAGCGTTTTCTGTAATAATTTTCACACCGTATGCTTTATCGACTTTCGTCATCAATGGACATCCTGAATTATGGAATATCCCCTTTCGAGGATTAACCAATGTTTTGGTCGTCCTGCGGAAGTCTCAAAAGTTCATCAAACCTCAGAAAAACTTTACAATTTTGTTGTAAGAGATAATGACTGTATTGGATAGACGCACTATGAATTCTAATATAAGGGTATATATTGATGCGTCTAAACTCAGAATATCGAAGACTGAGTAATTCATTATCCAAAATAAACATCCATTTATAACCCAGCCAATGTTTTATTGAATGGACATCTTTAGTACGTTTTTATGCATTTAAAATGAAAATGTTTTAATGTCTAAAAATGACAGTTTTATTATAATTAAAAAATGGACATTCTATGATGTTTGTTTTAAGGCCGTTATTATTTAGTTATTCAGTTAACGGCCAATGTGAATTGTGTATACAATTAGATGTCTGTTTTTAGTCCATGATTCACGATGAAATAAAGAACAAAAAACGGTGGCTGTTAACAGACTGTTTTTTAACAGTTTTTATGCCAATTAAGTCCATATACGGAACATTAGTTATTTTTTGGTTTCCTTTGTTTTTGTTATTGTGATCTTCACAATGCATCCACTTAGATATTGATATTAATAAATAAATTAACTCACTATATCAATCCTTGTTTTATAGGAAATTTCACAAGGATTTGTTCTTTGTGATGTAAATGATGTTTGCCAAGTGGGAAAAGTGTTTGAAGCGCAAGTATGTTGAACAACTATGTTATATCTTATGTAAGACACTAATCTTTCTGTTTTTAGATTGCTGTTCGTGAACATGCATCACTTATAACTGCGGGTTATTCAGCTGTATTACACATTCACAGTGCTGTATGTGAAGTACAACTAAAAGTAAGCGCCGTACTTCTAAAGATAACAGAGTATATATTATATATTTTATCTATCTAGGAAATAATAGAATTAATTGATCGTAAAAAAGGTGAACATACTCAACAACGTTTTATTACACAAGATCAATCAGCCAAAGTTCGATTTGAAATAAATCAAAATAGTGTGTGTATGGAACCGTTTGAAAAATTTCCACAATTAGGACGTTTTATATTGAGAGATGAGGGAAAAACGGTGGCTGTTGGAAAAGTATTAAAAATTATTGAATAAACATTTATTGTTTGTTATTGTTATTGTACTTGATCTAGATAAAAAATAAAATGGGCTTCGGGATATGTGTGTGTATGTTCGTTGTTTGTTATTTCTCATTTTCTTCACTTTTTATGTCTTTTTTATTATTATTATTATTAACTTGTTGTCATGTTTTTATTCCGAAAAAAGATGAAAAGTCTTTTTTTTTCATTTTTCGTTCTTGTGTTCGTTTGTTTGTTATCGATATGGAAATTTTTTTATAAAAGTAATATCTGAGTAAATTAAATTAATGTTTAAAAGTGAAACTTGTCACGTTTTCAGCTCAGAGAAATTAATTATTTTAATAAAAGGTGGATAAAAAATGTTTTAATTTTTGTCCAATGTTCAAAATACAAAAAATGTATGTATTTGCTCAAAACAATGAAAATCGAAAGAAATCAATAATCTATTGTGCTGAAATTATGCAGAAGTTTTATAATTATTTCACTTTTTAAAAGGATATTTATTTGATTTCTAATAAAAAAAGCATAAATCAATAAAAGAGTGTGAGAAAGATAAGTAAATTTTAAATGTTGATTCTATCGATAAAAGACGTTGCGGTAAAATACAATAATACTAAAGAAATATATAGCGAAAAAAATGAACACTAACACTTTTAGTGTTTTTACTTTTAGTCTAAAAGTAAATTATTGAACTTTTTTTTATAATAAGTACGAGTGACGGATCAAACATTTCTTCGATCCTCCATATCTGAGTGAATTTTAGTAAGGTGATCACTATCTGTGCCATAGTCATATGTTTCACCATGAAACGCACTAAAATACAGCGCCCTCATTAATAAATTTCTTCAAATCATCTTTCTTCAGTAAATTTTATATCATCGATGTGTTTGTTTAGGACAATCAGAAATTTCTAGACTATCAGAATCGCTTTATTCTGTAAAATAGTTCCCTGTTCTATCTTAGCCAATTCAGGAAAAGAACTGTTAACAATTACATTTGACCAATTTTCTCGTTGTCACATCGCTTGTACGTTTCTTTTGCTGTTTCCATCGCATAATTTTTTTCTATTTTGGATAAGTAAATGATTAATCATATTCAAAAGACAAGAGAAAATAAATAACTTATTTACAACTTGTTCTCTGCTGCTGATTATATTTAGTCTGATTCTGAACTTGTTTTTGCTTCTTCCTCTTCGCTTTCTTCTGAAGAATCTAAAAAGAAAAAATAGCACAACAAACGCAGTGTTTTAATCATCTTGATTCGGATAGAGAACTTGTGTATACAGAGCCGAGAAAATCAGTAGAATCTGCTCCCAGTCTAAGCCATGGAGCCGATAAGAGAAGAAAAAGAATACCCCGACTTGCGGCTACCGTTATCGGTGGAGGGTGCTGCTGTGGCAGTTTCATTAGTCCGATATCTTCCCTGCAGTTGACAAGTTTCTGAAATGGTCATCCATCTCGTTACTAGTCATCAATTGCAGCTCTGGTCAGAAGGCTAGCCTGACGCAGAGTTCTATAAGAGAAGCAGTCTAGCACTAATCGTTTTGCATGAGACGATATCAAAAGTTATGTTAATATTTTTCTCGAATAGAAAACAACCAAGTAGTGGAAATTCATTGATAGTAAAAATTGATCATATAGACCTTTCTAAAAATATTTACAGCCCTCTACCGTTTTACTCATATAAGGTTTCAAGATGGAAATTTCATCAGAATATTGCAAAACATTTTAAACTCATTTGATGAAAAAATCAACTTCATCCTTCAGTCAGAAACTCATTTGAATCTTGTTAATCTCATCTTTGATAAATCTTTGTGGTAGATTGTGAGAATCAAAAATT
>CAJNOQ010005851.1:0-14558 GCA_905250885.1 Didymodactylos carnosus | reverse complement strand
AAATTTTTTATAATAGCAAACACGACTATTTTCTCTACAAACGAAATTTATCAAGATTTACGAATATATTTATTATTATCAGAAAGATGCATTTGGAATAGTGAATGAGCTCAATAAAACAATGTATGATCTTGAGATATGATAATCAGTCCCAAGATTTCCGAAAGAGAAAAATAAAATATATAAAAATGACTAACATATTTTCTTTTCTTAAAGATTTTTAGAGTAATACTTCGTTGAATAAGGATGTTATTTCATTAATATCAATTGTAATTTTGGAGACGTTTTCCCTAACATACTTTTGATTATTATTAAATATAACGAGTTTTTTTTTTTTTTTTTTTTTTGTTTTTATTCTTTTTTTTTGTCATTTTATTTTAATCAATGGACCATATTCATTTACAAAAATAAAAAAAAAATGATGATGATGATGATGATCGGCTACATGATTAAAAACACGCCTCATCTCTCAGGTTGAAGTTGAAGTAGAATGAATGATGAATCGTTTGGTTATTGAACCGCCACACAAGGAGGAGTGAAAAAAAGAAATTATCTATTTAATTTTATATAAGTTTTTGTCGGTCACTCACTCACAGATTGTCATCTATATATCAAAAGAAAATGAGAATGTCAGAAAAAATTATTATCAACAATAACAGCAACAGACCGAATCTTCGTTGAATGATAACATTAAAAAAAATATGTAAATCTCAATAGGCAATATTTTCCAAAAAACGCATGTTCACAGTGTTTAGTAGGATGATATTACTATTGAACGTCCTTATTAAAAAATAAACTTACTTTAGGTATACAATATTGTTCTAACGGTTTGTCGTCACTTCTTTTCTTTTCTTTTTTCTTCTTATTTCTTTTCTTTCTTTATTTCTCTCTCTCTCTCTCTCTGTCTCTCTTTCTGTGTACATTTTTAGAAAAAAATCAGCTAGACACTTATTTTCTTTTTTGCATAGGTAACTCGTGGGTGATGTGATGAGACGATGATGATTTAGTTAAGTAGCTTTAAAAGGTGTTGAAAACTATACATTAAAACTTTTAGAAATTTGATAGGCAAAATTAAACAGCTCCCAAGAGTTATATCCGAATATTATCTGTGTTAATACATAATTTATTAGAGAGGAAGTTCTAATTATATCAATAATTTCAAGTATTTGATTGTTAGTTGTGGTTTATCATCCAAATTAGTTTAGAAAAATTTTCAATGAATTTTATTTGAATGTAGAGATAACAAAAAACTCTGTATGAATAAGAATGATGTTGTAGTTGAAAACGAAAATATTATTATATGTAATTTTTCAATATGTCTATTAAACAGTCGATTTTAATCATAGTGTCGTTTATTTTAGAAATTATTTTAAACGAAAGAAATAAACACTTTTTCTGTCAAATCCATACGGATTTATATGTTCTTTTCTCTTGTACTAGCTTAAAAGTTCATTTTTTTTCTTTGAATAGATTCAAAAATGGTTTAAGTCAGTCAGTCGGCAATGGATGTCAGTGAACATCTTTATAATCTACCTTATAGTCCTATTCTTTATTCTTTTTTTTTTTCTTACTACACTATTGCGCCATCATTCAATTTCATCATTTTTGTGTCTATTGTACTATTGTTTAATCAAGGATATTGTAGATGTGTATTAGAATATGGAAAAGAGAACATAATGAACTAAAGTAATAAATATAGAAAAATAAAAAACGACAGAACAATGGGATTAGTAATCTGCGCGTTCGTTATATGAACGATATAGAGAAGAAGAAAAAGAGAAAAACGGTTATTCTCAACGTTTATGAGTATAAACGTTTTCTTTTCAAATACAAAAATCCCATATGAATAATAAAAATATTTTAATATCAATAGAATTATAAGTTGTTCATGGAGCATAAAAATATTTCTTGGTAGTGATAGATATGTAAAAATGTCTTTTATTTCTTCAAACAAAATTGTTGGTATTGCATGTTACTTTAAAAATAAAAAAATTTCATTAATTATTTATTTAACTTGATGATTCTAACTTTTGCAGATCAATTTCGATCTCTAACCGATAAATAAACTTTCGTCTCAACGACATCACACATCTTCTCATCACTTTGCAAAGTGAAATAGACGATACTTAATTTTGGATCATTATCAATCATTTACTCATCAATAGAGATAGACCTAATGGGATTTTTTTTTTTCTTCTTCTTTTATACAAAACATAATGATGGCAAGATGCAATAGCAATGATTTACCTCAGATGAAGAAAAAACGATCTGTAAAGCGAAATTTATAACGGTTCATTAGTACTAATTAGCAAATAGGTATCGTTTACAAGTGTCTTATTTGAGAGATCTCTTTACAATATTCTGATTGTCAGAGCCCTCGAGCGATCAATGACAACAGACAAAATAAATAATAATAATGTCTCAATTAACAATATTCATATTTCTCTTAAGATATGTCGAATGTGATGTTTGTCTATCCAATATTTCTCACTTAATTAAAAAATGTTTTGAGACATACCATTTTGTATCAAATTCAAAATCAATGCGGAAAATGATTCCACAAGAAAAATTCCGAATTTTTCTATCTGTCTGTTTCATGATCAAAAAAAAAATCGGCACACACACACGTATATATATATATGTATGCATATATATACATATACATACACACATCTAGTTAAGATCGAATCTATTTGTGTATATATATATATATGTGTGTATTATTTAACAAAGATCGATCGTGGTGGAACGCCTTACTTATTCATCACTTGATCTATCATAAATAAAAGAGAGTATCATTCTCCCTATCTCTCTGTGTTCATTTGTACAATCATCATCATCATCAACATCATCTTTCTTTCTCTAATTTGTGTGTGGATAATATACCGACTGGCAGAAACATGTACATATTTTCCTCGTTAGAACAATAACAAAATAAATGAAATGATATTACATACTATGGTTTATCTCTTGTTTCGATGCTGATGGTGATGGTCATGTCATTATACATTTTGATGATATAGACTATCCAATTTTTATATACGTTCTTTCGTTTGAAGTTTATACACACTATAAACCTCTTTTGTATAAACTCTAATTGCATATGACATTGACTCAACATAAATCCTGCTTGATCGTGAGTTATTTCGATTAATTATAGTCTGCTTCTAAAATACCTGTAGTATTTTGAACAGATTTCAATCATTCTTCAGCCAGACAAAGATGGTATTAATCAAGTAGATAGATCTGACCACCTCCTATCTGTGTAAATATTACGAAAATTCATTAACGTTAATAAGTACTTATCAGTTTTCAATTTATAACTATGGCCAATCCATACGTCCTCTATCCGAGTAATTAAAGTCAGTCCAGCAGTAATGATTAAAATGAATTTCAACAACTTAGTTGAAAACTGAAAAGTTTGAACTAAGTAGGTAAAAATCATATCATCTTGTAGTTAGAACTAGTTAATAAACTCTTTCTTGAGAGAAAGAGTTTATTAATCAGTTCAAACTCATCATCAGTACCATCTCGTAGATAATTTTTTCAGCTCGATCTCTCATACGAATTAATTCATACACTTATATTCGAGAAAACATGTCTATTTCTTTTACTTTTTTTAATCTCTAATTCTTTAATTAAGAATATGTTCAAATGCTGCTTTATAGACGTGAAAGCAAAACATATGTCTATATTGTCTAAAAGTTAGAAAAAGATTTTGAATATCTTCAGTCTAATCCAATTGAGTAATACAAGCAAAAAATATCAGATCTAAAACATCTTTTGTATCTATTCCTTGTAGAAAGAGTCTGTTGTCCATTTATACATGTCCAAAAGTATTTGGAGAAAAAATGTCAATAGAAAATTTTTCAATTGTTTTGTTCTTGTCTCTGCATGGATGATGCTAATTAAGAATACTTCCCTGGTGTTTTATGGTCATAAGGAATTTTTTATCTTTCCTCTTTTGTTCTTCAATTGACTCACAGCGTGCGATATACACTTAATTTGTAATGTGTTCATATGTATGTATGTATGTATACATCAGTTTGTTTTTGAATAACCATAAAAGGCAATTATCTGTCGTACTACTAATGAGCATACTTGATGACCATCTGTATATCATAAATTGATTACATCAAATGACGATAATGTACCTGTTTGTCAAAAAAAGAAAATCTTTAAATTTTTTCTCAGTTTTTCGTCTTCTATGTGTAGCTAGTTATAATGTGGAAACAAGATAGTATTCTATCATTGCGTGTATTTCTACATTTCTGTTTCATTTCAAATTATCGTTATACAAAACATTCGATTTGTGTCCAAGACAAAGCCGGTTTGTATCTGTTAAAAAGAATGTCAAAATTGAGAATAGTCAGAAAACACATTTCATTTTCTTGATAGTTTCCAAAAAGCATTTTAAATATTTCTTGTTCAATATTATATAATAATTAGAGTATACTCAAAGATTTACTTTAAACTGTTGATATACCCGTTAGCGTTTTATTTAAATAGAGCAAATTTCTTTCAAATGATTCAATGATAAATCACACACTCTTTCTTTGGTTACGTTCAACTTTTGTTGTTCCCTTATGGTCTTGAGGATCACGTTACACTTGATCTACACATTTTATTAAGCATATAAAAATATATACGAAAAATCTTTTAAGTAAACATAATTGAGATCAAACAAGTATTAGAACATGGATAAAATTTTAGCGAATACATATTACAACTAATAATCCAAGGACAAAGGTATTCGACAACTAATATTATCATTTATTATTTATATAATAAATTGACGATAACACTTAGAGATTTTAATCTAATCAACGTTTAATTAAGACTATATAGATAGAGGAAAAATATTGAAAATTTGACATCTTAGTTATTGTTTTTCTAACTTCATTCATTGAAATGAAGGTGAGAATAAACTAATTAGTGAAATATGAACAAATAAGGAGATATAAAGATAATATACAGAAAAATTCTGCAAGAGCTCTTGAAAAGCTCGAAGTACTAGAAACTGACTTGAATCAACATTGTGTTAAATCACTCAAATAAAAGAAATAAAAGAATATAAAGTATATTGTAAAAATTCCATGAAATTCCACTTGCTGAATTTTTACGGGAAACACTTAAAAATCCCGAGGAATTTTTCCGATATTTTTAATGTTTTCATAAATTTTAATTAACTATATACTAACAAGTCGTATCATTCTTCAGTAAACTCAAAAATCATGATTTTTTTTCGAAAACAAGATTTTACGCGTGACAATCAATTAGAGTTGCGTTCTTGTTCAACAATTAGTTTGTCAATGTAAATTCTCTTATCGATTTGAAAAACTTTAAATTTTTCTGTAGCTTACATTTTGTATTTTTAATTCTGGTGTATTAACCAACAATTAATGTAAATGACAAAAATGGTTGACCCAATACTTTGTGAAGATGCTAGATGATCAACAGTTTATTTGATCACAAAAAAAATTATAGGTTGCTACGGGAGTGAGACGTGATTATCTCTTGATTCATTGGAATAGTGTCACCATAAATAGTATCATCACTGTTATTTTGTGTGACAAATTACATTAGCGTTATGATATTAACTACCTATCTATGCAAGTGTACAACTAAATTACAAGAAAGCATGTAATCTCAATTGTAAAACTACAAATAAGAAGCATACAAAGTGCCGACCTAGTCGTATTAAGTAGATCGATTAGAAACTAAAAGAATAGTCTTCAAGTGGTTTTTATAATGCTATTTTTCATAGTTTTCAGAAACAGTAACTTACGGAGTTTTATTTGAAACCGATAACTTGCACATTTATGAAGTGAGTCAATGGTAAAGATATTTACTGAATTATTTTAGAAGTATACACTTCTATTGCCTCATATTTAGTGGAATTCAACGTTCTGAAAAGTTATTTTTGATGAGGACGATGCTGATTCGATAGGTTACATATTAAAAACATTCGCATTTACAGTCGGAAAAGATTAATATTTATTTTAATGAAACAACAGGTACGCTTTATTATAAAAATAGTTAATTCCCTTTTGCTGCTACTGAAGTCATCACAAACTCTTTTAGTGCTTTTATTGTTTGTTGACGCTGTTTTAGATATAGCGTGTAAAGAAGTCAAAGCATATGATTATCAAACTGTTCGATATCAAAAAATTTATAATTCAGTCGAAATTAATTCAAAAGATCAAGATATACTTTATTTCCTTTGGTGTACTCTGGAATTCAATAAAAGTTTTAAAAACGAACAGAAAAATACTTTGGTTTTACAAGAAGCTCTGCTAGAAACCTCTAGAAATCAAGACTGTCTTTTACTCATCTTAAGCTCAGAATTAGTTTGAGTAGATAAAATGCAGTTTACTTGGATGTACTGAATTAGTTTCGAGTCATTTATGATCACCTGAGTAGTAGAAAAAAGGAATTAATTATTTTTGTAACAAATCGTACCTGTTGCTTCAGTAAAATAAATATTAATCTGTTCTAATTATAAATGCGAATTATCAGATGTTATGTAATGTTTGTTTTCGTTCACAGAGACATTATTAGTATTTCCATGTCCGCACCTTTCTTTCCCAGTTTCGCTCCTTTCATATTGCATGATCTTCAATCGTATCGTGCTATTACAGTGTCAGCCTGGTACACATCAGAAAGCAGAAAAATAAGATCAAAAGGAAGAAAAAATGATGCATGATGTTTGATGTTTATGCTTAAAAACTTGAAGGCGGCGAGTAATCTAAGACATGAAAAATATTTTTCATTACTGGTAAATGGTTTTTTGCAGAATCATTCGAAAAACAACAACAACAAACAAGACGCGATTTTCTGCGATCACAATTGAATCGGAAGCTCGCGATGCGACGATCAAGGGTTAATGTTCGTCGTGACGCTACTATGTGTCTGAAAAAAGACAAGATCTTGGTAGATCGGTCCCTGTCTCGCGATTTCATGTAGTACTTTAGTTTGAGTTTAACTGATCAAACTGTATTAGTTAGGAATCTAATAAGCAGTAGTATTTTTGAGAAATGTATAAATTGAATAAGAAAACTTTAAAGTAATTAATGCATTAGGTGACGGAAGAACAACGAAAGCACTAACTGCGCAGTGAGTAATGACTACACTGTAATTTAGAATTATTTTCTACTTTACAGAAAATCGCCAAGGATTTTCCAACTTTTATAAAATCCTCAGGGATTTTCTGACTATAAATAAATCGAAGGAAATTCGATTTTCTATAATCTGGAAAATCTGTGGAGATTTCATATATGGACTTTTTGAAAATCGCCGAGCATTTTCTATAAATAATTCTCGCCTTTACAGTGTAGAATAATAGTAATAGATCAGAACGTATGTGTATGTTAAATAACTTTCATTGTTTTTTTTGTCTGCATATGATACTGGTGATGTTGACTGTTAATAAACTTTCTCAATACGACGAACACAGTTGAATCTAATATTATAACAAAGTTTAAATTTTTTCAATTTTAAAATAAAACCTCGTTGTTTAATATCAGCCGATAAAGCCTGAAAATCTTTTTTTTGCTGCATCCTTTAATCCTTCAAGATAATCGTTAAATTTTACTTTAATTGATTTTTTTTCATGTGTATCGACTGTGATATAGAATCGACGTTAAATAAATATGTTGTTTTTTGGTATCGTCGTCGTCGAGGAATAAGGTGCTGCAATGTACACACTAATATATAACTTCATTATCGATAATATCATTATCTCTGTTACAATGTACACAGCTAATACTTTTTTTTAAATACTTGAATACCAATTACATTAACAAAGATTTCAAATTTTTCCTGGATAGTAATATCACGTAAAGCCGGATCAAAATTTTCTTTAATAGTCTGTAGAGAAGTAATGAGAAAAGGATGTAATTAAACATTTCGGATTTCTGCAGGTATGTCTCTATCGTCATTTTCTACTTGGTTTGACACTGTTGCTTCTATATTACTTTCGTTATTCATTGTAGTGAGAGATAACTTTTTAGGTACAAAAGTACGACATTTTTTCTGCCTATTATTAATAAGATTTAGTTGATATCGTTGCAGCTATAAAAGTAATTTATATCCATGATTCTCTTCTTCTTAATACTTTCAGCATTATTATGAAATTTTATGAGTAACTATGAAAATCTATGGCAGTTACACCCTGCCGTCGATTTTTTTAAAATTACGGCGTAGTACGATGTATGAATAGTCAAAATAAACTTGTTAATAAGGCAAATAAGTGCGTGAAGAGAAAATGCAGTTGATTTAGTACGGCCATACTGTTTTATTTCTACTTTTTGACCTGTTCGAACTGATACTTCTACTACTATCAGCGCCAAAATTCAATGCACCCGGTTGTTTTTCAAATAACTTCAGAACGATAAAAGATAAAAACTTGCGATTTTCAACAATCGAAAGAAGACAGTTTAACCTATGTTTACATAAGCAGAACTCTTTTCCGAAACCATTCGGAAGATCGATTTTGCAGGAGATCTTTGGAAAACTACTTCAGATCTTTGGAAACTGAGATAGCAATCTATAAACTTTTTTCCATAGATACATAGTCCAAGGTCTCCTCTCCAAAATGCGAACGAAGCGAACTCTTAAGTTTTCCCGGTTCAGGCGTGGTATCAGATTTCCTGAGAGTCCCAGGATCAATATTATTTTGGGTGTGGTTAATTCCAAAAATAATGAAAGCATAAGCAATCAACCACGCTGAATCTCCTGGCAATATTTGTTTTTCAGAAAACCTCCAACAACCTAGTGAAAACCTGTATTAGGTGGAATAACCCATTTTTGCCTATCAAGTATAATTAAAAAATTCATAATCCAGTTAAGACCCATCGAACTTATGTTAGAATATTAACATGTACTCTATTTTACCTGCTCAATACAATTTTTTACTTGAGAGTAGTAAAAAACATTCTTGTACTTTGAAAGATTTCTAGAAAACCTTTTCAAAAACCAAAGAATGTTCTGTTGATTTTTTTTTGGAACTGCATAGTATTAAGCAGGTAAAATAGAGTACATCTTGATATTATGACGTAATTTCGATGGAGTGTGACTGGATTATGCAATCCGCATATTGGATAGGACACTTTGGACTATCTGTCTATGAAAAAAACTTATAGATTCCTATCTCAGTTTCCAAAGATCTGAACTAGTTTTCCAAAGGTCTCCTACAAAACCGGTCTTCCAAATGGTTTCGGAAAAGAGTTCTGCTTATGCAAACATAGATTAAACTGTCTTCTTTCGATTGTTGAAAATCGCAAGTTCCTATCTTTTATCGTTTCGGAGTTATTCGAAAAACAACCGAATGCACTGAATTTTGGCGCTGATAGAAGCACAGTTTCTACCAGCTGAACATCTACTTTTCAGCCATTTATAATGATATGACAAATAGCATGTTGAATGCTGTTGAAAACTCAAAAACAATAGAACTTTGATTTACTAAATCGTGCCTATAATTCTCCATTGTTGCTGAAACGAAGTTAACCGATAAGAAAACCCCAAAGTCTTCGCAAACGTCTAGAACGTTGTGAACGTCTACAAAGTTAATAGCAATACTCCCTTTAGAATGCATTTAACACTCATCTCATTTAGACAGTGTAATCCATTTTTACACGATCACAGCAAGTCTAATAACTACCTAGCTTTTTTATTGATAAAAATTTCAAAAAAATGATAAAAATAATTATTATTTTTCGTTTGTTGTATCTTGACTAATTTCAACCGGCACGCTTAACACTAATTGTTGAGTTTTGCGAATAAATTTTGCTGTTAAACGATTTGAATCTGTAACATTTCGTTTTTTTAAATTGAGTGACAGTTTCATTCTTATTTTTTCGCATAGGATAGTAACAAAATGATCTTTAACTGTTACATCACAATCACTAACTTGATCACAACCGGGTAAATTAATACGTATTAGCAACCGATTATTCAATATCTCTTCAGTGAACACTGGTTTTAGCCAGTTGTCCGATTTTGTATCAGTCATTTCTTCAATTAAAACTTTAGGATTTTGAGATGCAATTTTACATTCAGATGGTGGAGGCGGTGGTGGAGGACTACTTGCTTTAATAGAAAATGATGATAACTGATTAATTAGTGATGGACTTAAACCATTTTCTAATAGCTGCTCGTGCGCATCACTATTGCTGTTCATATTTACTGAATTATTATTTTTGTTCTTTAACGGTTTTACAAATTCATTTTGATATTGTTCCTTATTACCGATACAATTACATTCCGTTAGTATTTCATATTGATTAGAATCTAATAACAAATCATATTGTGAGGCTATTAAATCAAACGTTGCCTTAATTATTTGAGGTCTTTTCTGTTCTAACTCATTCTTATTCTCACACTCTAATATGTCTGGATGAATTGCAACGTTGACAATTATGCAATTTTCTAAAATGAATATTTAAAACAAAGTTGTCATAGAATAACTGATTTTGAGTTCACCACTTCGTTACCATTATTGTGTGTGGTTTTAATTGGTTCTAAGCTGTATATTTTCGTTGATTCTGTTTTTGATGATGGTAATCTTGACCATGTAAAAACATTTAAATAAAATACTCTGATGTTTGGATAACTCTAAACGCAAGAAATGATGCCTATGGGTTTAACAAAATAGTTGAAACTTACGAGCAATGTCGATCGAATTGTCATTAACGGTGTAGGTGGTGCCATCCATTCCTTTCCATCATTCAAAGTTTTTTCGATAAAGTTTCTAAAGAACAACAGTGATGGTTCATGTACATAATCGCTCATTTTTTGTCAATATGTTAACCTTATTTTATTCATCAAATAAAACTTACTTATAAGCGTTTGGATCACTGTCGGCTAATTCATCTAACATTTTCCAAATATGTTTCGCTTTTTCGTTAACACTATTTGTCGGTTTATCACTTTGAAAACGTAAAAAGTCCATGTTTTGTTCTAAGGTTTTTCTCGATCGTGAAATTCAATATTGATAATATTATTCCTTTTCTTTCTATAAAAAGAGCATGTGGCACTTAACGAATAACAAGAACTATATTCCATTTCTATTCCTGGTACCTGCAGCTGGGTTGCTAAGACACGACTACTGGTGTATTGTTGAAAAATGTTTATATCTTTCCACAGCATCTTACTTCCAATTTTTCATCTACAGAACATCTGCTAAACAGAGTTCTACTAATCATGCTTCTGAAGTACACTTGTTAGAATTGATTGTAGCGCTGTTAATAATCAAGGACTACATTCTTAGTAGAAATTATCGTGCAACTTTTATGATGTACATCGCTACTTGTTTGTCATTATCGCAAAATCGACTTTTTATACGCTGAACAGAATCGGTTCAAATTTTTTTTCTGAGTAGCATATTGAATGAATTAAATGCGCCATTATTCGCGCGAAAATGCCTAAAGTGATTTAAATAAAGAGATACTTTGCTGCCCGTATATATTCATTCAATATGCTATTCAGAAAAAAAATTTGGACCGATTCTGTTCAGCGTATAAAAAGACGATTTTGCGATAATGGTTCTTGAGTAAGAAGTTATTACTTAAAATTAATACGTATTGATAGTATATGGTTATAGTAACCATAAACCTCATAATACGATCAGCTGTATTTTCTTTCTGTTCCAGATACCAGTTTCTTCTTATGGGCGTCCTTTAGAAATTATCGTACAATGATATCCTTTTACTTTAATAATATAAAACAAGAAGATTTCAAAAAGATTAATGACATACATCTCTGAAAACTTCTCAGTGATGTACTTAAATAGAAAGTTCGACTTATGAGCTCGTTCTCGGACGGCCCTCATTATATTTTGAAGAAATTTCGCCACCACAGTTTCATCGGCTAATTTGAATCATTCTTTCAGTGTTCGCATAGATATACAAATTCGATCCTCACTTCGTTTCAGAAGAATGCAGAGGAAATCATGTTGAAAGTAGTATTAACCGAGAATGATCACTTCAGTAGTGTTGCCCCGTAAGCATGTTCGCGAAAGTTAATCGATCCTATTCTTGCTCAATTCATAATAGTTTAATTTTTATCTTTCAAAGCATTCTTTCAAGAATACAGCGTTTTCAAAAATCGGAAAAAATGCTAGAAAGTACAGAGCTGCTTACTACAACACTCGAGACGCCGCTAGAAAACTTTCAAGAAAAAATA
Organism: Didymodactylos carnosus; assembly: GCA_905250885.1. Classification (NCBI taxonomy): domain Eukaryota; kingdom Metazoa; phylum Rotifera; class Eurotatoria; order Philodinida; family Philodinidae; genus Didymodactylos; species Didymodactylos carnosus. The sequence goes on along the minus strand of CAJNOQ010005851.1, from coordinate 2,375 downwards.
TTTATAACTACATCAGTTTTATGTTAGTTTATTTAACAGAATCATTTTTCAGACAAAATCGACTTTTAATCAAAGCAACTTTGCATAGGATAAGGAATTCTTATTCGTAACTACTCTGAACTTCTCACTGTCAACTTCTCAACACGTGACGAATGTAAACTTCAGGATTTGTACGAACATTTAGATACTGGAACGGCCGTTTCGTTACCTTCTTAAAACTAGCTTAGTTGCTGGAGAGCACGGGAGACGATCAGCATAAGTAGGTTCATGTATTAAGGAAAACAGAGTGTACGTAGGTGAAGTGGTTCTCTCCTTTTGAGTGTCGCATGTGCTTTTTGTTCGAGCAGAATGTTAGGCAATCCTATAGATTTTAGTTTGCGTTTTTCAGCGGAGTTTTTTTACATGAAACTGTGTTCTACTTTCAGAAAAGATAGGTTTCATAGGTATAAAGAACTCCAAATACTCAGATAGAAAATATTCTAGGAGAAAAGGTTCCTGTTCGTAATCTAAAAGCTTAGATTTGTTTTCAACATGACAAGAACTCAAGAACCTGAAAGTATTTCGAATTTTTACCGGCATATATTTTAGATTCGTTACGAATAAGAATTCCTCACTTCATCCAACTTTGATTAGACGTGATCATAAAGATTTCAGAATGTAAACATAACTGGTTTTGATCAGTAGTGGATGCTTTCTTATACAGCGATATATTTTGTCTTACAAACAGCATAGGTATGAGCAGTGAGGAAACAACAGGAATACCATTTTAGCAAAAAGTTAAATAAACATGTCATTAAAATCGCTCCATTTTGGACGCTTACTTGAGATTAGCAATAAAATCGCCAGTTAATCGCAATTTTGACTAAAATTGTCCATAAATTGCGATATATCGGCGATTTTTAACAACTGGTAATTAATCGGCCTTCATTAAAAATCGCCAGTTGTTAAAAATCACCAATATATCACCATTCTTAAAAACATCGCAAATTAATTATGATTAATTAGCGATCCTGGTGATTTTTCTGTTTTTCTGATAATTGTCAATTAATTGCGATTAATTGTTGATTTTAAGCCATTAAATGGTTTTCTGTTATTCACCGCTTTATTCTGCAGTAGAGTAAGTATATAAGAAACACGATTTTCACAAGAAATGTTCTCCTTTTCAGGTTATCTTTTTAGTTTAGCTTAAAACGAAGTGACCAAGAATGTTCTGTAGTTTTCTCAGAACTGATTCATTGTTTCGATTTGATTCAGTTTTGAATCGAAGAGCCCGGTTGACTGTTAAGCTAAAAAATCGCCGATTAATTGCTATTAATCCGTAAATCGTCGATTTATTGCCGATTTTGACTATATGGGCAGTCGAGAAATGTAGTTAAAATGTAGTTTAAACGTTGTTCTTTCTAATGGTGATTCAGCTTGATCTTTTCACTCAGGTATGAGCTATTAAATTCAGCTCGGCGTCTTGTCTTCTAGAGATGGAAAAATTTTGGGCTGACTTTCTCTAAAACTGGTCGATGTTCTTAAGGATTGCTTTCCAAAGAGATCTACATTCATTACATTTGAAACTGCATACAATATCGCGAAACAGTATTTTTGATCATAAGTATAGAAGTAACTGAATAATTCTGACAATTTCGCTTAAACTTGTTTAGGATCCTAATAGAATCTTAGAAAATCCTATGACTTTCGGGTATACCTGATTTCATTAGGATTCTGTAAGATTTGTTAGGATCTTAAGGAATAAAAGCGAAATCCTAGTAGGATGCTGGTAGGATATGTCTCGGATCCTGTCCAGAAACTTATAAGGATTTTACTAGGGTTACCAATGTGAAGTGAATGTGGATACAACTCTTGATTTCGTTTGACCTCAAAAGAGATAATAAGTTTTATTCCTGAACGAGATAATAGAACGAAAAATGTGAAAGTTTTGTAATTTCAAAAGAGATAATAACTTCGACTAATAATCAAGAACGAAAAAAAAGCTAAATTTTCGTGTTTTCAAAAGAGATAATATAGAATGAAAACGAGGCTTCATGACTGAGACCACTTTTTTTTATGATTATTAATTAGATTTAAAGAGTGGTCTCAATTTGGAAATGAAAATTTTATAGTAGAAAAAGCGATCTCAATTTGCAATGCATATATTCTCTCGTTTCTTATACAAATAAAATGTGGTCTCAATTTGGAATAGAGCGTTTGTTCTTTTCACATGCTTGGTACACTGTTCATAGTTTCGAATCACCTTTTAATTAGGAATGATTGGCTACTATACAGACAGAAACTGATTGAAATATTTTTCAAAACTGATGCTTAAAACTAAATTGAGCTGAGAGCGACATTACTGGATCGGGTGAGACTATAAAAATGAAGAGCAT
>CAJNOQ010005850.1:0-14558 GCA_905250885.1 Didymodactylos carnosus | reverse complement strand
CGTCAGAAAATTCTGGGCAAAAATACATCGATTTTCTTTTTCGATGTTCTATCTCTGCTATAAATTTGAGCTCAATCGGACATGTACTCCGCATTTGGCAACAAGGTGAAAAAAGAGCGGGGGGGTACCCTTAACTGAATCCGAGCGACCTGATATGGTCGGTGAAAAAGTTGATTTTTGTCGCACATCATTAGTGATTAGTGAGTGATCGTTTGAATACAACATGTAGTGGAGATATTAGTGATGTATTTTATATCACAGTGAATTGCAATTAGTAAGTATATGAAACTATCTGATATCTCTAGCATAATAATGAGAAAAATTATATTCTAATTCGACGGATGTTTATAAAAAGATTAATGAACAATTGTCAGGAAAACATAGTTCAAATATACAACAGAAGAAAATAGAAAACTCTGTTGTTTTATGGATAAGCTCCACCTTGTGAAGATATAAAGAACGACTATAAACGATGGCTGTGTGCATTCTTTGTTGGAGAAGGACTTCTTAGAGAACAAAATTAGGGCTAAAAAGAGAATGGTTGCCTATTTATAATCAAGTTTGGGATGATTATAAAACGATCCAGGGCTGGGGGAGTCCGAGTCATGACTCGGATATATAATTTATAAGATTGAATTTTCACTTATTCATAACTTTCGTCCGGTGAATTCTCGTTTCGTCGAAAGCTTAATTAATATTCCTGTTTCGTCGAAAAAATGTTTAGAGCTTTCTTTCTAGTGTTTTTTAAACAGACTAATTAAAAAGAATGTTTAATTATTCCAAATGATTCTATTGAAAAAGTACATGCTTACATTATTAGAGAAAGAAACAACACAAACGAAAAATAAATGAAAATCAAAACTTTTTGATACCAATTAATCGCATCACTTTTTGAAGGTATCCTTGCAGTATTAATGTTTGTTATTTATAACGATTTTCTAAATCGTGTAATCGTGCATTTCGATTCACAAATAACTTTTTTCTTGGTGGTATTGTATCAGTGGCTGTATGACGTGATGATATGGCTGAATTATATGCATAATCGTTTTGAATAGCACGAATAAACATATAAAAATGTGGATGTATAATATGATTTAAATCAATATTTAAACGATGATGCCAACCTTCTAAACTATTATTTGTTCTTGAACTTTTAAAATCAAAATAATTCCACAGTGATAAATTGAATAACACATCATTACTTGTTACATAATTGTATAATTACATCATTACCCACGTACTTGTTACATAATTGTAAAATACCTCAATATGCTCAATATCTTGAAATTGATCCATAATCAATGTCCATATTTTCCCAACTTCTTGCGGTGGCATGAATGCAAGTATACATGTTTTCTTGATTGTGCGGTTTCTTCATACTTAGTGGATCCGATCCATATTGTATAGCATGCCCAGGACACAAACGGTCTTCACATTTCCAATAAACAATAGTATTCACAATTTTGTCTTGGATGTAACGAAAAGTCAAGTAAAATAAAATTGGTTTCTTACGCTTACTTTCAACAATAGCTAACATGAACTACAGTGCAAGATATATCAGAGAAATCATTATGTTAAAGTTTAATACAAATAGAATAGATAGTGATTAATTTCCGTTTCTAACTACATGTATATATACTTCATTTAGAATAATTCAGCATTCTTTTTAATTAGTCTATTAAAAAAAAGGTTTTATTAATTAGAATAATCTATATTTTAGTTCTAGTTTTATCTTTTGACGAAACAGAAACAGCTGAAGCTTTATTTTCGACAAAACAGAAACACTAGAAAAAAATATTTTCGACGAAACAGGAATATTAATTAAGCTTTCGACGAAACGGGAACTAACCCTTTCGTCCTAATTGAATATACTGCATCAGAACCATTTGTTGTGCATAAAAACTAGGAACTAGATATCGTGTCATGAAAAAATTGTTGTAAACAGAAAACGAAAAACTGGTAAAAATAACCTGACTCGATGCGAAACCGCTAAAAAATGACTCAGACTCGACTCGACTCAAAAGTGGCTTGATTCGCCCAGCCCTGGAACGGTCTGAATTCTGAAATGAAAAAGCCAAAAGATATTTAAATGTACTAGATAAAAAGTACAACGTGCAGTCGATCTTCTAAGAAGCAGCAAAAGTGGTCATTTTTCAGCCGTAAATTCATAGTATAAAAACGGTTAGTTAAGGGTGAGGATCCTCCTATTTAGATTGGGTTCAAACTTTCCCAGATTGTAGAGGACACTTCAAAATATATATGAAAAGAGTTTGGACTTATAGTTTTCTAGATAAAAAAATTTTAATTTTTTCGATCTTTTTTTGCTAGCCGTTGCTGGTTTTCTAGAATTTTCGAGTCGCATCGGACTTCTTCTATTTCAAATTTCCATTCTACCAGTTCCTTAACTGTTTTTTCATAATTAGCAGGGATAAACTTCTTGAATCGTTCGATTTCTTGGACACTTTTTGGGCTATTTCTAGTTTTTTAAGGTCTATCTTCGATTTCTTAACCGACTTACTAACCTCCGATGGTAGCACCCATTGTGTTGATACTTTGGGGATAGTAGTTGATAGTATATCGTCCATCGCATCCTATTCAAATGGTTATTATCGAAAGCAGGAATAGTAAGAGTAATCGTCGACTTCGATTGAGGAGCCACGTATATCGTGTATCTTGAAGTCTTACCGAGTCTTAAAGCGAGACAACGACTGATGTCCGAACTCCTAATGGAGGTTCGTTAACGACAGGTGGTTGAAGTCCTAATGGAGTTTCAACATTTATGCGCGTACGTTTGCAATCCGGTAATACATCGGATGATGGGGTATCAAGAACGTTGTCGTCAGTTGGTTTAGCATCTGACGTAGATCTTTTGATAGAAATCGTCAGTAATTCAAGTTGCTATATAACTTCTTTAAATTCAAGCGATTGCTGTTTGGAGATATCATTATCAGACATAATAATAGCTGACTCGGGTGACGTAATAGGAGAAGTGTGTGACTAATAATCCGGAGCCTCTATAAGATTTTGTTTCGATGGATCACTACCATTCGACATACCTTTCTACACTGTAATCTTGACAATTATTTATAGAAAACCGCCGTTGATTTCCAGAAAGTCCATATATGAAATCGCCGAGGATTTTCTATTTTATAGAAAACTGACATTGATTTTTTATAAAATGCTCCTTGATTTTCCAGATTCTTAAAAATCGACATTGATTTTCTATAAATAATTCCCAGCAATCTTGAAAATCAATGTCGATTTTCTATAAAATCGAAAATCCTCGGCAATTTTCTATATGGACTTTCTGAAAATCAACGGTGGTTTTCTATAAATAATTCTTTCGACGGACTGTGGTCCAGAAGAAAAAAAATTTGAAGTTATTCGAAGTGTGAAAATATTCGCACTTATTTACCCAAGAATGTAAAACAAAACGATGATTGAAGAAGAATCCTGGAAATTATTTCTAGAAAATCGACTCGATTTTCAAGAATCTTGAAAATCAACATTTTTTATAAAGTTGGAAAATCGATGAGGATTTTCTATAAATTCGAAAATAATTCAGGATTACAGTGTACATTATTCGATGACGTTGTAGCACGCGTAAAAGACTGAAATTCTGTTTTGGTTATATCAGAATGATAATTAAATTAAATTAATTTATTTTATTTTATTCTCACACCGAAATAAACAAAAAAGTAAGAGGTTACAAAAGAAGAAAATAACAAAAGGATTAAAAAGATTAAAGATGGATGGGTTATTCTCTGTACAAAAACGTTTTCCATACTTCATTAATTCGACACAGAAAGAAAATGAACGGGAATGCGATTCATATCGGTTAATAAAGTGAATAGATAAGAGAAGAATGCGCCAGGAAGATGCATAACTGTTAGTGCGTATGAGTAAGAAAAATGATATGGAATGATTTGATGATTCGGTAGTGCAATGCGAGCAACAGAAAGGAAATGAAGTTATCATAGGATGGGAAAAAAAGGAAAGAAATGAATCGTCTCTCAAATATGTCTAGCACTTGTACGTGGAAACATTACTGAGGTATAGAAAAGGAAAGATGAAGAATGAGCAAAGCAAGCGTTCGTTAGACGTAAGGGATTTTCAAAAACTTTCGCATATGCATCAGTTTTTATCATATAGTTCACGGATTCCCGTGCATATTTTTCTGGGAGGTCCAGATGAAGGATCTCTGGCTTATCTGTGGGTCGAAAAACAACATTTTTCTGTTTTTGTTGTTTAATTAGTTGATGTATCGCGTGCTGAACATGAGCTTGGTTATGCGATCTGGTCTGTCCTATTCGATGCTCTATTTCGATTTTGACAAGATCAGCAAGTTTTTGAATTTTTGGAATACAAGAGGGTTGGCGGTGAGGTTGGTCATAATACATTTTTAGTATTTTCCTCTTCATATGTTCAATTTCCGATGGCAGACGTCATCATCCGGAAATTGGCTAAAACATATTTGGGACCTCGATTTAATAGTGTTTTCTGCATTGAAGAAAGGGGATCGTGTAAGTTTTTACTTGTGGTGGGAAAGTGAGGTGAGAAAATCGGATTTGACCTTGAGAATGGGTTTTGGGGGCCAAAAGTGTGCTTTTTCGAGTTCTGGCCTGCAGTTTCTATTCTGGAAAGCATTTTGACGCAAAAATATCGCTGACAAAGTGATTCAGGGTCCACTTTTATATGGGATAAGACTTTGGCAACGCTTAATTTCTGAGGCTCACTTTTTAAATGCGAAAATACATAAACCGCCTACCCATTCCAATGGTGTCCAGGTTTCGGCCCTACCTTAACTTTTCCGCTGAACTTCGTAAGAGTAACAGGGAGACCTGAAAGTCAGTGGACATAGATAGTTTAATATGCTAAATCCAATGGTAACGTCAAAAATCGAAAAAAATGGAATTTTCTTCAGCTGGTTTTTCAGGAACCTTGGACCTGATATCGGCCTGAGCTCTGAACAGCGTTTCGCTTTAGGAAATTATTGTACACTCTATTAACTTTATTTATTATTATAGGCACTAGAACACAGATTCCGATTGTTTTCGACGTTTCGGCGAAATTCAATGAGACTGATACCTTGAGGAATGAAATGATTGAATACTATAAGTCGACACTGCTTAACTTAAAGAATAACGTTCACTTTTACGGTTTTTTTATGCGATAAGACAGACAGTTTTAAGCACATTGCCTGATTAATGACTTGTCATATAGGCAAACCACGGAAAGAAGAAACGTTCAAGAAGCAAAAGGTAGGTGATGATGCTGAGACTTGTTTTCATAGCGTGACTAACTGATGAATCATTTGATGAAGTAAAGAGAAAAAGAGATGTTTTTTAAAAATAACTAATAACGAGTCTCTTTATAGTAGTCCAGTTTCTGTCCACATGTCTGACTAAATTATGTATACAGGGGAGAAAAATACTTTTTTGTCACCATCCAGTTTCTACTAAACATATATTATGTACCGCACGTTTTAACAAAAAAGAGAAGTTAAAAACAAAAATCCAAACAAGAGGTCTCACTCATTGCTTTTAATTTTAAGTTTTAGTTTGTTTGTCGACAGAATTCTTTTTATATTGAACTCAATTTCGCACTATATTCCGCTTTTTTCCACTTTATATTGCAATTACTTTTTTACAGTGTAGCTGTTTCTTCTAATGCATATCTCTATATAGGAAGAAGGACAAAGATATTAGAAAATGACACTGATTCTGAATCTAGGCTCGTCGACATGTGTTATAGTGGAAGAATTTTGGTTTTAGAGGAAAAATCACAGAGTTTTCTAAAAAAACCTGAGCTTTCCTACAGATATATTTCGTAAAATATGTTCCGGCCACACAGTGGGCAATTTTGGCTAGAGCAGGCGGACATGTGCTATTAATTCAATAATAACTTTTGATAGAAAAGAGCTAGAGAGCTCCGATCTTCGCCATCCAAAAGAGAAGACTTGAAAACATGTTTTCATAATCAACACTGTTTTCGGAAGAGTTTTCTGAAACAGATTTTCTAGGAGATCTTTGGACAACTAGGCCGTCTGTAAAAATTTTCCAGTAGGATTGTATTGCTTTTTTTCCATGGACTGATAGCCCGTGATGTTCTCTTCAAAATGGGAGTCAAGTGAGACCTTGATTTTCCGTGCGTTGTATCGAATTTTCTACGAGTCTCGGGACTGGCATCCAGTGACTATTGGTAGCCTTGAAGACGGATGGAATATGGATAATCGACCATGCTGAGTCTCCTGGCAATATTTGTTTTTAAGAAAGTTCTAAAAATCTACCGAAAAGCGATTTTTACCAAAATTTGTATTTTCAGGCTGTTTTCACCTAATATCAAAAAGTTCACCATTCACTCAATAAACATCAGAACGAGTTCAAAATTTCAGAATGTAGAGTATTTAAGCTATTCTATATCCTGTTTATAGGAGATCTCAAAAGAAATTTTATAAAACCCTACGGTTTTCCAAAAGGTTTTCTGAAAAACCCAATAATAAAAATATGCTTTTTCTGATTTTTCGATCATAAAATTACGTTTAGCGGACGAAATCAACCATATCCTGAAATTTTGAACTCGTTCTGATGTTTATTGAATGAATAGTGAAGTTTTTAATATTAGGTGAAAACAGCCTGAAAACTCCAATTTTCGTAAAACTCGCTTTTCGGTAGATTTTTAGAACTTTCTTAAAAACAAATATTGCCACGAGACTCAGCATGATCGATTACCTATAGTCCATCCGTTTTCAAGGCTATCAATAGTCACCGGGTGCCAGTCCTGGAACTCCAAAAACCATGGTTTTTTGGAAAACCTCCAGCACTCCAGAATTGGCGCTATGGTCCATGGTAGAACATATATAGAAGAATATTTGGCGAAAGGTTGAGCTCGATTGGACTTTAGCTGTTTGTAGCGTTTACCAAATACAGAATGATGCATTTTTGATACTCGATTTTAGCCTAGTAGATATTTTTTTCTGTAGCAATTTGAGTTCAATCTAAACGATCTTTTCATTAAAATGGAGCTCATAGGTTAATAATTCTTTCAGATAGTTTTTCAAATTAAACTATTCCAATAAGTTGACCAAAAATTAACTTTATCTGAGGAGAGCGATTTTTGAACAAATTTCTTAGTATGTGTTCCTGTGCCGAGATATAAGTTTTCCAACAATCCTTGGTTTTTCATGTAAAATCTATTTTTTTCAGCCTAGAAATGTCTGTGACAAAAACTAACGGCATACTCAGAATCAGCTCGTCAAACTGGATCGAACTATGTATAACTTGATAAGTTTTGGATCGAAAAAATATCTGTAGAAATTTTCTCATGAACCTACAAAAATGATTTTCCAAAAAACTGATTTTTTATGAAAACGCTTATTTTTTTCTTTAAAAGCATCGCGGATGACTAAAAAGAAGGATAAATTATGGAAAAAAACGGTTTAGAACCAAGAACTTCTGATGTCCGCCTGCTATTAGAAAAATGTACACTGTGGTGGAGAGGACACAAGTCTTCTTTTTCCTACATGTCATGTTGAGTATGAATTACTAAAATGTGAGTATGTTAATGACAAAAAGATCGTGATTACTTCTTCCTAGTGAGAATGAATTAAAAATATTATATTATTCTTATTTTCATCAATTGCGTTCGCTAAAATGTACATGTTAATAACAGATGTGTACGAATGATTATATTTAATCACTTTATTCATACTTTTCTACTAGAAATTACTAAACAAAACAAGTTTACATAAAAATTTGTGTTAAAATTTCTAAACACAACATTATTTACAACTGTCATCTAAACAAGAATAAACAGTATTGATAAAAACCACAAGGACTTCTAAAACACTTGTATTGAACGGAGCAAGTTGAATAAATCATGAATTAAAAGTAGTTTAAGTATGGTTTAAAAGACGAAACGTGTAGAGATAAAAAAACAAAACAGAATCCAATTTGAATATACAATTTTTTATACAAGTCATGTTGTTGTTACTATTTCTTTTGCTGTAACGGCTTCATCATCATTATCAGAGGATGACGAATGTTTTCGTTTCTTTTTCGATTTTGTTGTGGTTTTTGTTGTTTTTTTTCGTTTTGGTGCCGCTTCTTCGAGAGCAAGACCAGCTGCACCCGAACGATTATATATTTCTAAATATTCTTCAATTTTTTCTTGAACAACATCATCATCTTTTTTAATGGCATTCCATTCTGTTTGTGCACTATGGTACGATATCTATATATTAAGAATAGAAAATATAATAGCACGTTAAAAAACGGTAGACGAACTCCTGACCATTGTATAACTAAGCTCTATTCTCATGTAGTAGTAGTAACTGTCTCATGCGTGAGAGAAATTCCCCAGAAATGCTCCAGGTTACTTATGTCGAAATTTTTAAATGTCGCATCAAAAGATTTGTTTTTGTTATAATTTTGTGGCAGTAGAGAGATAATATTCTTACTTTTTATATATTTTGTATTTTTCTCTTACAATTATTACATTTTTCTCGTCTATTTTCTCACTGTATGCAGAATTATTAATAAATATTATTCATTTGTGATAGCAATAATTTTTTACTAGAAGTTTTTCAGAAGTTCTTTTTCATTTCACAACGAAAATATAGTTTTAAATACTTACACAACGAGTCATTTCTGGATGTCCTTTCATGTAAGCATCAACAAACGATCGATATAAGAAATATCGTGGAGTTTTGGTAGCCATATTGTTCAAAACTTTGATAATAAATTATAGTTTTATTCCTTGCGTCTATATACGTGTGTTACTTGTGCGTTAAAAAAAATTGAAAATGAAATGTGCCTGTGAGATTGTATGCAGTAGAGAGGAGGAGAGAACGAGAGAGAGTAACAGAAAAAATGAATGTTAGTACTCCTCTACATCAAATATATATGATCACCGCTTGGTGACCTCACGACCCCGTCCTCTTCTTCTTCTTTTTCTCCTTCTTCCTCTCCTGTATACACTTCGTTTCCGTCGATCTCCAGTCGTGTGATATGTATTTTGCAATGGATCAAAACTGACCATTCCCGCAATAAGATGAACCTTTAAAATTATTCTACTTAAATTGGGAAACATATTGGAAAAATAAAACATGTTCTAAGAGATTTTTCTCAATTATCACAGTATTAGTATTTAGTAAAATATTGTCATCTAGAGTCTAGTGGAAGACTTCGAGAAATAAGAGTGAAATGTCATTATTTGATAAATATCGCTAGTTTAAGATTAAATTATATAAAAACATCCCTGAATTGTAAGCCATTGAATGACTAGATTTATACCGACTTTTGTTCTGAGTTAGTTCAAAAGCGGCATCGGCAAATGTCATCAAAAATAGTTGAGAATGACGAAAGTGGCGCTAGATGCATTAAGTCCTCTTGAACCGAACATTGTTTCGCGAGTCCTATTTCCATTTCCTTATACAAAACTCAACGAACTATGTATGATGGGACTGATCGTGTCGTTGGCTGACAAACTGATATATCATGGTAAGTTTCAGATAGCATATCACTGGAACAAAAAAAATAAACTTGGATTTGAATTGCGGAAAAGTGCTTTTTCGTATCTAGAACACTCGATAATCTAGAAGATGTCCTATTTCTGGCAAGGGCTACTTTCAAACGTTTAGAAAAAATTTTGAAACTATTATTATTTTACCATGGAAATTATTTTGCGCCATTTTGTTTCAAAATTTTTCCTAGACTTTTGGAAGTAGCCCTCGCCAAAAATAGGATATCTTCTGGATTATCGAGTGTGTTGGATACGAAAAAGCACTTTTCTGCAACTCAAAACAACCTTATTTTTTTTTCCGATGATGCCGACCGAGGTCAAAGAATCCTATAACAGGAGCATATTGGGTCTTGTAAGATCCTATCAGATCCTAAAATAAGACCTTGTGTGATCTTATATATAAGATCCTATATAATTTCACAGGGCTGAACACAGGAAACTGTGAACGAACTTCAGACCCAGGCACAAAAACATCGTTAGAAATGGTAAAAAAACGCATTACCAAACTCATGCACCGCCTTGTTTTGCGGTCAGCCGAGTATATAAGCACAATCCAAATATCGAAGACATATCATCTTCTTTTCGCTCTTTTTCAGTTTCAGATCATGAGTTTTGTACTTCCTTTATTATAGACTTTCAACTATTTTTAGTTCAAGTCTCATCTGGACTTTCTGGAATAATTCAGGAGTTGCAGACTCGATCCGAAAACGCGTTTTTATTCTGTTTTTAACGATTAAAAACGCGTTAAATGTTTCATCTGAAACGTGATCTAGAACGTTTGAAAACGCGTGTATGTTTTTAATGAAATGTTCTAAGGTGTTCAGAAGACTGTTTTAACGCGTTTTAGGGCCTTTGTTTTGCCAACTCCACCGTTTTGATCAGTAGATATCGCTGTGGCTGGAAAAGCAACGCTGAGAAAGACGAAGATGGATAAAGCGACGACACACTTGGACATTTTCATTGTAGACTGAATTTTAGGTTTTAAAAGTAAAGAAAATACAGAGTTTTGCAACGAGTATTGCGAATTGAGCTATACTTCGTGAACTTCACATCGTATATTTATATAATGTATAAGGGAGAAGAGAAGATCGTCTGCGGCGAGAATAGAATAAAATACAAAACAGACAGAAAAATTCAATATCACTCCCTGTCGCGTGTCTTCTTTTAGTCGAATATAATAGTCGGTATTAACGGCTAAAAGCCGGATTGGTAAAAACTTTGCCGAAAACAAGAAAAAAGCGTTCACTGTAATCTTGAAAATTAATTATAGAAAATCGCCGTTGATTTTCTGAAAGTCCATATATGAAATCACCGAGGATTTTCTATTTTACAGAAAATCGAATTCCCAAGAATCCTGAAAATCGGGGTCGATTTTATTATTACTTCATCAGTTTATATAACACCCAAACGCTTCTTTTGCATATCTTTGTTGACTGGAAGCACTTGTCTTGATATTCTAACTAACTCAGTTTGTAAAGAATTTCAAGGACTAACGAATGATCTGTTTTTGGAAACTATATAATTTTTTATTATGAGAGAAAAAATGACTAAAGAAGTGTTCTGTACGTGTTTTCCGTAGTCCAACGTTCCTTTTGCATGTTTTTGATGATTGGACCCACCAGTTAAGATATTCTGACTAGCTCAGGTTGTAGAGAATTTTAAGGGCTATCTATTAGTACATTTAGTTAGTCTTTTTGAGTCTAAGGAAGCTGAGAATAGCAGCGTTTATTCTTCATGTAGGCCTCATTTTTGAGAGTGTCGATTGAGATGGTATTGGAGAGAAATTGACGGGATTTTAGTGAACAAATGTATTCGTTTTGGCTGGAATCGAATACTGGTGGTTTTTTCTCTAAATGAAATCATTATTAGTCGAAAAAGGGAGTGGACCGATTATCAACACTATGCGGACCCGCCCATTTCATCAACTTTCGCTGAAAAGTTTTCTGTACCAAATCAAATATCATCAAATTTTTGACAATGGTTCTAGATAGTATACTTAGATGCAACTTAGAACGGTAATAAGTTTTGGGCTTACTTTTTTGTGCCATGGTGTAACTTCAGGATGTTGAAAATGGATAAAAGTTTGAGAGCAAACGGACGCAGTAATTATGAAGGAAACAAAAGCGAAAATGTCAGTCACAAATTAGGTGAAAACCAAATTTTACTCCAAAAGATTGTTCCTTACACTAACCGATAAAACTAGAGAAAATTTCTTTTTACCAAATTGTCATGCTTAGAGTGATCGATCTTTTGACTCTAGACCGACCTTTTTAGCATAAACAGTTACTGAGATAAATCAACGTTTATGTCGGTGCACAGAAAAACCGAAGTATCTGTTATTATAGTATTTTGTCGACATAACGTTGTTTAATTTCAATGCCAAGTACATACTTAAATAGCCCAAGAATTCTGCTACGAATTAAGTCAAAACGTCTCGCGCTTTTATTTAATTTGATTGGGAAAAGCCGATGTTTTTCTGTCGAACCAGCTGCAAACATCAGTTTTAAATGACTATCAGCGTTTCCTTAAGGAATAGAGAGCTGATTTGTTCACAAGTGAATATACAAATACAGAGGAGTAAACATATTAAAAAAATTTGAAAATTTATTGAGTAGAACGGACTTTATATGCAAAACACCGTAGAACAATAACGGCACAATGCCGTTGCAATTCACTGATATATACAGGACGTGCATACCATCGTCTGCTGTACCTTAGTCTTCGTTTCTCTTCGATACTTAATCATCTTTGGCAGTCCTTCCTATTATAAATGGCTGCTTCGGCTTCAAGTTCTAGTACTATCTCTAGTCTTCCTGCTTCTATCGATTTAGGGTGTAGCTGGTATCAAAAATGCAATAACGTCACCGGTATACAGACTTCTTACCGGTACCGGCCGGTATACCAATGCCCGATTCACCGGTTGGTACCGGCTTGTCTTTATCATATTGTGCCTAAATACAAATACTTTTTCCTTGTTTTTCTTTACTGTCGACTGCATTTTATGTCATCAAGGGGATAGATTGATCTTTCACTTTGATTATGTATAAGTGGTTTCTCACATGCTTTTTTTGTACGAAACAGCAATCCAATCTATTCTTTTAAATTAAGAAGTTTATATAAGTCAACAAAGTGTAAGTAATTGGAATGAAATTTTAGTGGAAGAGGTATGTCACAGATGAAATGAATTTACACGATGTTTTTCGAAAAAAATCGTATCACACCGCCAAAATACCAGCAATATCGAGCGACTGATTATACTTCATACTAATGCCGGTATACCGATACCGGTTGCACCTCCGTAGCGATTCTGTTGAAAAAGCCTTTTATAACGATTTTGAAAAGTATGTTAAGCTTTTAAGCGAAAAATTTCCACAGAAAACAGTAATTATGGAACAAATTTATAATGACATTATGAAAGCTTTTTTTTGTGGAAAAAAAAATTTAAAATATTGGTTATTCTTGTCTGTATGTTGACATCAATGTTCGAGTATCTTCTGTTTGGCTACCGAAGAGCTGCAAAAACTTTCCGTACGACTAATGTAATTGATTTTTTGACCCTTCGAGAAAGTTTAAAGCTATGAAAACTATACCAGCAGAAAGCAGCAGAAAGCGGAGAAGGTAACGAACATTTTACTAAAACAGGTTTTTGAAAAAACGCTTTCTCTGGGACAGCAGACCGGTTTTAAGGTAAAGCTGACATGGTCAACAGGTAAACTCTGTACCTCGGTAATGAATGGTTGAATCTTCTTTTTAGATATATCAATAGAAAGAGCATGAGAAACTGCGTAAGAAAACGGTTAATTTAAGATTTTACGAAAAAAGTAAACACATTTTTTTTCGTCTGTTTGTTATGAATCTCATTCAAAGCATCTTCATTTTTGCAGGTCTTTTACTTTTTATCATTTTCTTTATGTCTTATTTATATTCATTAGAATCGTTAAGCGAGCTTTAAAAGTAGGGATCGCCTTTTTCTTTTATTTTGCTTTATCACTAAGAGAATACATTTTTTATAAATCAGTAGCAAAAAAATCGAAATTCTATCTGTAATTCTCTATTTTCTCAATTAGAGCTCACTTTTTATACAATAAAAATATCATATTCGGCGCCAGTACCGAAAACTGAGTCGAATGATGTGCTTTTTTATCCTAACCGATTACTTTTGTTTTTTCCTGAAAGATACTGAGATTTTAACCAAAACAGAAAAACAAATCAACGAAAAATTTGGAAATATATATCATTGGACTCAGTTTTCGGTACTGGCGCCGAATATGATATTTTTATTGTATAAAAAGTGAGTT
The DNA here is from genome assembly GCA_905250885.1 of Didymodactylos carnosus. Lineage (NCBI taxonomy): Eukaryota > Metazoa > Rotifera > Eurotatoria > Philodinida > Philodinidae > Didymodactylos > Didymodactylos carnosus. The sequence continues at coordinate 738 of CAJNOQ010005850.1, read as the reverse complement.
CTAATTGAGAAAATAGAGAATTACAGATAGAATTCCGATTTTTTTGCTACTGATCTATAAAAAATGTATTCTCTTAGTGATAAAGCAAAATAAAAGAAAAAGGCCATTCTTACTTTTAAAGCTCGGTTAACGACGGTTCTAATGAATATAAATAAGTCATAAAGGTATAGAGAGGTACAGAGTTTACCAGTTGACCATGTCAGCTTTACCTTAAAACCGGCCTAACATAGACACCAGAGAGCGGCACATTCTAGTTAGTTTTATTTTAATCTGTCAACTACACAGAATATAGAATATTTTCATAGTGAGCGCAGTGAACATATGGATCAATTACTCAAAATTCTGTCGCTTCACATCTGCGGTTCATTTATCAATGTTCAACCTCACTCTCATGTGTAACTTCTCGATCTTGAAAACGGAAAAACATTTCAAAGCAAACGGCTATACTTTGTCGTTGATTTCTTAATGCTGCGTTTATTTTCAAGGGATTTTTTATTACTTTGGGCTCTTGTTCCGACATATCGTTCCGTCACATATTAAGACTTCCCAGGTCGAAGAAAATGACCTTAAATAGAATCATTGAATGCTCATCTGATGATCATGAATGACGTATAAATGAATCATGTTTAGATCATTTATGATCATAACTAGCTCATTTTAAGGTTATTTATTGTCACATATCTGGCACATAATAAGGTCATTTTTTGATGAGCTAATTATGACCTTAAAATGGCCATA
>CAJNOQ010005849.1:0-14561 GCA_905250885.1 Didymodactylos carnosus | reverse complement strand
ACTCTAGGGCCAGGACATTCGGTGGATCAGACCGCACCATTGGCATACTAGGGGGCTAGTACTTCATTAATAAAGTTATTTTGTCAGTGGCTCTTCTGGAACCGCTATGGGGGGGTAAAGGGTTAAAGTCATATCAATTCCATCAACTATTGGCATTCGGTGAATATCTTGACTGTCGGGTTATGTGAAGTATCAGACGAACCAAAATAATCGTAGGGATGGGGCTTATTATTTAATTGGACATATTCCACAGCAAAAAGTAATTTTAGTTTGCATTGTGTGCACGTATTAAAATGGAGTATTTCTGATGGGTGGATAGATTACGATTCATCCAGCCATATTATATGACCAAACTATTCAAGCGATCCACCAGCTGATCATGGCCTAAGTGCAGATAAATATTTTTCCAGTTGAAGACTGGAAGTAAGATAGTAAGTGTAGCTGTGAAGGTTTGAGAAGAAAAAGTAACTTTTACTTTCTTTGTACCATCTTTACTTTTGATAACTACAGCAATGCTTAGGTAAAATAATTAGTGATGCTATGGAATGTATTCGAATGTTCACTCACACATTTCAATCAAAAGAGAAGTTCTCTTTCTCGCTCTGTCTATGAAAGTTCAGTTCGTCTGAAAAGACTACAGAATGATCAAAAATTTGAACTAACCTACGATGCAAAAGTAACTGGACAAAATGTCTCGCCATTTTTCTTGTGATAAAATACATTTCAAAAAAATGAAAAAAAACGTTAAGAATCTACATTTAAAGAGCTATCGAACTGTGTATTCAAAAATTTTCTATCGCTTTTAGTCTCCTCAGAATGAGCGAATCTCTGCTATGCCCTAAGAACTAAGCTTTGTACAAGAAGAAAATCTGGTATTTTCCGAAACTTTTTTTGCCCATGCTTTCTACAACAGTACGCAATAAAAAATGTTCCCGGGGCAGACGGAAACCATTTCGTTTTAGAGCAGGAAAGTGTGTGAGGGCGTGACCCCTTCCACGCCGTCATGCACCCCTCTCAGTAGTTGTATTCCTTATATAAATTATTTGCAGTACATTACGAAAATGTTTTTCCGACATAAGATTGTAGAACAGACGATCCTCTACACGATGAGTTGTTAAAATACACGACATAACGGTCGGAAATTATTCGCGTTTTTTTAACATCATTTTTTATGGAGAGACATTTGTCTAGTTACGTTGCTTAAATATATCACGAATACAAGACCAGCCAAGATCAGATAGAATAGATTCGGAACTACTACCACACATAGCACCGGTAACAGCTAATGCTGCACGATATTGTGCGCTCTGAAGACGTTATAAATTATATTCAGTAGTATTACTGAAAACAACACATCCATAAGAAAAACACGGCAAAACAAAGGATTTATAAATTACATCTAATGCTTGTCGATTTACCACACGACTGTGCAATTTTAATAGTCCAATCAGTTTATTGATCCTAAGTAGTATATTATCAATATGCGTAGTCCAATCTAGCCTTACAGTTAATAACAATCCCAAGTGTTTATGAACAGTGGTTTGCCTGACCGGATTATTAGCAATGTATAAACGCGGTAGAACAGCAGGAACAGGTTTTACTGTGAATAGCATTGTTCCACACTTCAATATATTAAGAGATAATTTCCAATGTTGAGACCATTTATCAATCATGACTAGGTCATTATTTAAATCAGAAGCCATTTGTTGAAGATCAGTTCCTTTCCTATACAGTGATGCGTCATCAGCAAATAATTTCATGTCACAAACAAGGTTATCACATAGATCATCATATAGATTAAGAATAGTAAGGGATCGAGTACACTACCTTGAGGTACTCCTCTATTAATAGTTTTTCTTGATGAAAACCAACCTTCATCAACTGTAACAATATCCTATCAAAAAGATAGCTTTCAAACTATTGAAGAAGGAGAAGTGGTATTCCCTTAGCTTCAAGTTTCGACAGTAGACCCTTATGCCAAACTGTATCAAAAGCCTTGGCAAAGTCAAGGAAAACACCGAAAACAGATTACTTTTCATCAAATGCTTTATATATATTATGTACAATCGACAGCAAGTGATTGACACATGAATCATGGTGTCTAAATCCAGATTGGTTCTTATTAATGAGATATTTTCCTACAAAATATCCATACAATTTTTTAAAAACTAAACGCTCAAGGATCTTAGACAAAATAGGCAACAGAGTAATAGGTCTATAATTTTTAGGGTTACTTTGGTCACCAGATTTAAAGATAGAATCAATCTAGCCTATTTTCCATGTAGATGGAAATACGCACTGATTGAGGGATTCATTAAACAAATGAGTTAGAATACTACAGACAATAGATGATGCTTCCTTCAACATTCTAGGTGATAATCCTGGCGCCGAAGCTTTATAACAATCTATTCTTTCTAACAACTGGAATACATCAGGCTCAAATATTAGAAAAGTAGACATCATCGTTTTTGATTTTCTAATAGTTTTAGGAATATCATTCAGATCTGCAGTGCTCATGGTGCATACGGAAGCGAAATATTCATTTAAAGCATTCGCTTTGCCTACTGAATCGTTTTTGAGTTCACTAGTAGTCATAGAACATATAGGCGGAACAGACGAACGCTTTCCGCTTCCAAGAGCATTTTTAACAAGAGTCCACCATCTTTTCGATTTAGTACTGAGATCAGATGATATTTTCCGATAGTACAATTTTTTTGCTTCATTACATTCATGTTCAAATGTTTTCGCAATTTTTTTATATAATTGTAAATTATACTCATTCTTTGTACGACGTTACCGACGAAGGATCCTTCTATTAAACGAAACCCATTAACATCTGAAAGCTGCAAGCGATAATAGTGCCAGTCAGTATTTTATAATCATATATGGTTCGCTCTCGCTTTTGTACAGGTTCATTTATAGATTTAATTGGAACTTGAATTATATTATGATCACCAGTTGAACACAGTCGAGGTAGAACAAGAATAGACTTAACACAGGATAGGCTATCAACAAAAACCAAATCAAGACAGGTGTCAGACTTTTCTCTAGTAGCACAATCAACTAGTTGATAAAGAGTAGCTCTCTCTGAGAAGTCATACAATTCTAGCCCTGCTCTGGTAGAAGTTTTAGTAGAAGTTGGGTATCATAACTTACAATGTCCATTAAAATCGCCTAATATAAGCATTTCATTAAAACTGTATTTTGTAGATGATCTAACCTCATTTAGTACATCATCAATATGCTCAGTGAAGCCACACATATTAATCCACTTAGGTCTATAACATGCTATAAGAAACACTATTTTACCTCTATTCAGTTTTATATTCATATACATTGTTTCAAATTGATCAGTCTCAAGTTGCTGAAATCTGTTTGAGATAACATCATTTCTTACATACACCAATAATCCACCATATCCACTAGTACCGCCTTTTCTATCTTTTCTGTAAGGTAGTTGATATCCTGTTATCTCTAGGTCGTTGATGGATACAGAACTATTAAGCCAGGTCTCAACAATAACGACAATCACAGGGTTTTTTTGAGATACAATCAAAGTCAATAAATTAAGTTTAGCAACATTTCTTACATTCGATAAGCAAACGTCAGTATCTATTTCAGCCATAATACTATTTGCATTTAAGAGAAGACATGTGTTTTCGGGACGGTCTGACTCCTTCATACAACGATTAAGTTGAAATTCCATTTTTCTTCTTACGTTGGTGACGAAAGAGATTTTCTTGAAACAATATGACAGTAGCGCTTCTTTGTGTTTCTTCTCGAACAAAATCTATTTCTTTTTGAACTATGTCTTATCACTTCTTATAATGACAGACCAGTTAAGGTCGAAATATCGTGAATAAAATAATAAATGATCTCATTTTACTCTGCTGCTATAATTCTCAAAATTTCTTTCGAAAATTTGCCCTTCAGTTTACCTAATATTATTTTGTCTTATCAGTGTTTCACACTTATATAACTATTGAATAATAGACCTTAGTACACTGCACTCTTGCACAAAAGCATGTTTCAACGCATGTGTCAAAATTGTATCTCAGGTGAGAAGCGAATATTTTCGCAGAAATATTGGTTTCTCAACAGAGACACTTGATTGAAATATAATTTGTATCTCAGTCGAGGCGTTACGTATTGTAGTTACTTGATCACGTGTTTGTATAAATTTTAAGTTCAAAAAATGTTGCATATTGCTTTAATTGAGCATATTTCAATACAACGGCGAGTTATTTAATGTATAATGTTGTACATTATATGCTTTATTGTAAAAACATAGCCTCGCATACTTATGACGAGTATCAGTCAGAAAGTATCAAAATGGTTTGGAGATTTTTAAGAAAGTCTTTAGTTTTGAGATTTCTTTGAAGCTTATTGAATGTTCGAGACTTGAGAAAGTGCAATGAAACATGAAATTGTGTAAGTTTATTCAAAGATAGGTAAGAAATAATTTTTTCCGTAAAAATTTTGAAATTATATACAAGAAAATAATCGAGTGGCATTTATAACTGAAACCGTTCATTGTTCACAAACAGCAAGTTTGCCATTGCAACCAAGGAGAAAAGTTTTTCATAATGTTTAGTCTGATTGTTTATTATCGATTCATTGGATCAGTGTTCCCATTTATCAAAGCCACTTGGCATACTTTCATCGTCAGTTTGTTGAGTGCTGCAAAAAATGTTTGTCGATAAAGACTTGCGCCGAGGATAAAAATGTAAAACTGTATACTTGATTCTAAATTAAGTGTTATTCGGGATAAATTTTGAATGAATTCAAACAGTTCACTGGGATTAGTGATAATACCGGATAAAACTAACATAATAACATAAGGCGAAGCGAGAACAAGAAATGATGCTAGTTGAATACATAACATGTTGAACAGTTGACGATCAATGGATATTTCACGATGTGGCTTCTGATTTGAACCGCCACCAACACGTCGACGTTGATCACGCACGTTTTTGATTGTTAATAACCCAAAAGTAAGAATCAAGCAGAGTAAAACGGAGTACTGCGTCAGCGTTATAATCCCAAAAGCTTTCGTGTAGCTGCCCAGTTGCGGTATACACACTTGGTAAACGGGATGGATGTAGTAGAATACGAGTATGTGTATATTGATTACTGATAAAACGAGGACAACTGCTGGAATAATACGGTAAGCAACAGTAAGTGAGCTGAACTGTCGACGACGGGCACTCATTGAGGATGCACAAAAACGATCGATGGTGGTTAAAAGAGTGAGCCACGGTGAAATCTGATAAATCAAGTAAGAAAAATAGTTTCGAAATTTACAAAAAACAGTTGAATAACGAGTGGGATCCACTTCATAGCTGTCAGCCAACATTCTTGTGATGACGCCAAAATATAAAATGAAAAAATTATTGATGGCTGCTGCAAGAAAATAGATTGAACATGAGGAACGTAATGATCGACGCGAGAAGATGTAAATGCTGAATAGATTGCCAATTGTGCCTAGTGCAATAATCAATGGCTCCATATATGTGCTGAGCTGGATGTAAATCGTCTCCCATGTGAATGAATTTGTGCTTGCCATTTCTACGAAAAAAATCATGCAACTGAGCAACCCTAGTTCACGTTTCCTGATGAAGTCCTCGGTGAAGCCCCCAAAAATGTAAAATCGCTAGGAACTTCCCAGAGATTCCCTGTAAAATCCCTTATTTCCAGGAAGTAGGGAAAAATAATGAAGCCCGTGGCGATTCTCTAGGGATTTCTGAAGGACAATGCACAGCATATGCACCGTTTTATTTTGCGTCTGCAGAACGTGAAAATTAAAACAGGAACACCTCTTGTTTCTAAATTAATTTCTTTCTTTTTTAGATAAGTGTAACTGAGCCCACCTTAGACTCGTCGACGTTAACTCGTCGCTTCGACGTGAGTTAACTTTCCAGCTGAGTGACTCGTCCACGGGACGAGATCCACTAAGTGAGAAAGAGTTTTGAAAAGAAAGTAGCAGTTTTTCCTTCTGACCACTATCAGTCTGTATTATACACTGATAGTTATAGACTCTATCATCAGTTATGATTCGCTATTCTTGGTCTTTTCCTGTTATTAGGCATGCACCGGGACGGGAACATTCCGAAATTTCCGTGTCGGGAATCCCAAAAGTCAGGAATCTCGAACTCGGTAATCCCAATATTCCGGCTGATGATAAAATTTTGTTTTTGAGTTTCAGTTTTGAAAATGTAAAAAAAACTATCGGGCGCAAAATCTATAAGTAATAATAACTTCGCGACTAGCCTAGGCATGTATCGGATCGGGAAGCACATTACAGCTTTCTCATTATTCTCACGACACAGCGGCAAGCAACAGAAAATTTAAAATTCGGAATCCCGAGATCGGAATTCTCGAGTTCGAGATTCCCGACCCGGTGCATGTCTACCTGTTATCATTACAGTTTTTTGTCATCTTCTTTGACTATTCGTAGTACGCATAGCAAAAGAAAAGTATTATAAGTACAATAAGCGCGAAATTCATTGTTTTTCTTTATTCTCTTATTTTTCGTTTTAAAATGTCTAGCAGGCGTACAAAAAGAACAGACAGTTGATTTTTTTTCCTTAAGGGATCATTCTGATGTTTGGTGTAAGATTTTGGTCTCCACAAAAAAAACGTCTTTTCCTGCAGGGAATGCAGGCAGGAAAATATTCTTCTTTAGTTGCCGACCGTCAGTGGAAAAGTTTTCATTCACCTGCAACCTGCCTGCACTGCCATCAGCTTTCAATCAGTTTAAAATGCAGGTGATCAACTCAGATTCGATCATATTTTCTCTCTATTCTGTACATCCTAAAAACGTTCAATTGGCCTTGAAGCGATAATAACTTATTTTTAACCGGAGATATCTTAGTACACGTTCTTAATTCATTAGGTAGTTTGTTCCATTCTGCGACAAAACGAGATAAAAAGGACATCTGAAACTTTTTCGTGCTATCTGAAAACTTGTAAAATGTACTCTCGTTTGAAAGTAGATAGATGTTGTTTCATTTCATATAAACTAACAACAAACATATTCCACTATTTGGTCGATAACATTAACAGCAGTATCTATGTTTCTGAGAACGTTTCTAGTTTTGATGCTTCAATTTTCAGATGTATATTATCTATGATTTTATTAACTTAGCCGCCATAATTATTCTAATTCTATCTAGCAAAGTACTTGAAGAACATACCTACAAGCAATTACCTTTTTGTTAGAATCAATAATTTAGTAATGGATAATAATCCAAATTGTTTTAGAAGAAAGTATTGTTAACAATGCATATGTCATGAATTCTGTAAATTCAGAAAATATCATGTAAAAACTACGCACTGAAATCTTTCACCTGTATTCTGGAAACTGACTACTAATCTGTACATGCTTAAATAGAGATGCAACTACGCTTATCTTGACGTACCAGTGCTGAAAAACGAGCGCGCTACGCGGTTTTAAACAGCACTGATGTATTGATAACAGAAGCTGCCACCTCTAGAAAGCGCTATATATTGACTGGTGATTAGTAGGAAAACCGTGAAAATAAAATGCTCAAAGATGTACATTTTAGAGACATTAACAAAAAAATGGTACTTACTTAAGACAATTTTTTCAAAGTAAAATTCTTGTCGTGCTATCTGAACTGCTTTGTGGAATTAGAAAGACAAGTATCAATCAACTAAAGTTTCATATGGAACGGAAAGAGAAGGATTCAATGTCAGATATAATTAGACTAAAGGTAAGAAAACAGAACGTGTATATTCTATGTGTACTGTACAATCTGCATGTAGATGCCAAGATAATTGTGAGAAATGGAGCAAAATACGTAAAAGATCTTCTTTTGTAATTTTCGGAAGTCTTCATGTGAAGAATATTCATAGCATTGAAAAGAACGTGCTGAAATTCCATGTCGAGAATATTATACTGTCAAAGTATATAAATAGTTTTATAGAACCATAATTTTGACATCTTAATCATCTTTATGAGGAATGATGATGATCTTATGACGGGATTGTTCTCGAACCATCGACCGATAATTTTATTTGTTAGATAGAGATGAATAGTTGTTATTGAACAATCAGAACATGAGAGAGTATAAAGTAAACTGAGGCAATTGCAAGGGGCTTTTTGCTGTTTGGGCTTTTAATTACTATAACTTTGTTAATTTTAATTATCTTTTTGAGATTCTTTTACAGGTAGGTAGAGAAGGAAATTCTCTATAAGCCTATCTAAAAATTTTCCAAAAACTTCGTGTCCCAAGCGAACTTCCCGGTGCTTTGCTGAAAGCTCTAACGAACATTTCCAATTACCTAGGAGAAAAATCTTGAATGCAGATCTTGATAAATCTTTAAAGATTTATCAAGTTTCACCCCAGATCTTTCAAGAACTTGTGCAGATTTATCGAAATCTGTGAAAATTCTAAATGGAGGGCAATGCTGCAGATTTTCCACAAGTTTTGTATCAGAATCTGTCGTGATAAACCTTGAGCAGATCTTGTCAAGATATTTCAAGAATTGTGAAATGATTAATTTAATACGCAATGATCAGAATCTTCATTAACGTATTTGGGAATTTGAAAGAAAATCTTAAACCTTATTTTCTACTTAATATTTCCATTTTTTTCTACTGAATCACTACAGTGCAAGCTCTACGGTACTATACATACAGTACCAGAGCTGTTGAAACTCCACGAGCAGCCACACAGTCAAACACAATGTTTGAATTTCACTTTGAAAATTTTCGATGTCCTGTAGTGCTAGTATTTATTCCCTTGACTTTAGTCTAGGGTCTTACAAAATGATTGTCTGTCTGTGAACCACCCGCCAACAGCAAAAAAGTCCTTCCCTTCTTGATTTTTTAGTCGTCGATGAGTCATAGATAAAAACTTGTGTGGCTAATTCTTTTCGTCAAATTAAAACTGGAAAAAGTTTCTTATCAAAAGACAGAATTTCTCTAAAACTCTGGACCGGAAACTTTTTAGTCATTTTGCAGTCGATCTCACTGTTGAGGTGTCGCTGGGCAACGATGGAGTAGAGTAAATATATGAAAAAAACTGTACTGTTGCACAGCAATAAACCATGGAACTCCTGATTGGTTAACTGTCCTTTTAACATTGTTTTTCCATTAATTTTTTTCCAGTCGAAATCAATAGCATGAATAGCTGTAATAAATAGTATTTAGTTGCAGCAGATTACATTGAATAAAATTTTGCCACAGAAAAGATCGCTTCTGACGACTAAAACCTATGACGTCAAAGATCATGGCAGTAGTGTGTTTGTGCAGGGTTTCTAATGAGAATTTTGAGCAGCGCGTACATAAGCGTGGTAATTCATGGATTTTATCGTAATCAGTGAGTGTCCACAAAAGTTCTTAGCTGGGTATGCCCATTCAGGTCTGTTCACTTTATACAGACATAACAGCCGCGAAAATTTGAACATTTCTGTCGTATAGAGCATACAGAGTTACATGGAATTGCTCATTTGTTCATTAAAAAAGTCATATTCTACATGCCCGTTTAGGATAGCAACTTTCGACCTCTCTGTGTGTGTGTGTGTGTGTGTGCGCAAAATACGGAAAAATGGCTGTCAGATATTCTATGGATAAGCGAATCACAAGAGACAACAGTAGAAAATTATTTTTTACATAAGAGAGAAAATATTCAAAGAGATCATCTGAAATATTTACTGATACAAAGAGGTGAACAGCTCAGCAACCGTTTTCTGTAGGGCGGGGGTTGATGTCGCCAGATCGCAGTCAACTGTGCCAATACAAAAAAAGCGGTCTACGGGTCATAATACTGATAGTGTATAGATAATCTATTATAACTAATCGATTAGAAATACTTCCTATGTCTTAGGTGCCGACCGAAGGGAGGCGTGAGCATTGTTTTGAATTCAGAATTATGTTTAAACCTCTAGAGATTTTTGATTTATATATTAATATCAGACTACGAACCTTATACATAAAAAATGGACAACAATCCAGAAGATGACTTAGTTGGGCCCCCCGCGAGCGCCGAACGAAGGGAGGCGTGAGCATTGTGTTCGATTTAAAAGTCACCAAAGGGCGGTTCGCTTGCGCAGATCCAACTTAATAAAGTCAAGGGACCGAGCGAGTGGAGACGAGCGTTACCTTGTTCTTATATATGCAAGAACAATCTCAAACAAAATGGTGACTGAAAGGATAACATATTTATTTGTCTACCCTATCGACCAACAGAATTTTAGCAGAAGTCCTCTACACTGTAGTACTACAGTAACTATAAATAAATGGAAAGTTGGGATATTTACATTTTTGTCGAACCTCTGAGTCATGTCGTAATCAAAATGCTTGCTAACTTTTTTTGTTAGCAAAGATTTTATTAATTACAGAAAAGTTTTCAAATGTTGTCAGGATTTTGATCCAGGTTTTTTCAGGCAGATTCCGCGAAAAAAACTTGACAAGATCTTGACAAGAATTGTTGAACATTCTTTGAGATCAAGAAACTTGACAGATCTTGTGCAGATATAAACTTTCTGCAGGACAAGGGTTATCCCACTTCGGGCAATTGGAAACAACAATAGAAATTGATGGGGTAATTGGATATGCGATGTATTTTACACGGGAAACAATTCATTAGTGAAAAAACAGTTTTCTCGTTAAACCAATGATACTAATTAATAGCTTTTGCACAGGTAAATAAATCAATTATTACTCGACAAATAGTGAGAATCTCCACACTCTACTCATTAATTAACCTGAACTCTAATTAAAAAGGTAAACGCTGAGAAATTTTCAAATGCTTCCAATTAGCCCAAAGTTAGCGGGGTAAATGGAAACGGCCATGTAAAATAGCTAGAAAGCTAGGAGTTTCTTGGACATCAGTTTCTACTTGAAGAACACTTCTCACAAAAAAGTTTGCGGGTTATATGTTTTTGCTCCAGGTTTATCAACTTATGGATAGTAGTGTCATGCCAGATAACATATTGAACATCACCGCATAAAGGTTTATTTGATTTTCGAGTTATACCTTTCCAATAATTTAGAAAGTTCGAACTTGAAAAAATGGATTCACTACAGCACATTAATAACTTGGAAACTAGTTAGTAGATATTTCTCGCATTTCTAGAACTCGATGACACGTATTTAAAATTCTACGTTCTTTCTTCTATTTTTCGTTTACTCCAACATATGATAAAAATGTATTTTCCGATCAGAAATATGATTCTACTTCTATTGAACATTTCTATAACGTTACACATGGTAGAAACGAGTCAAATTCATCTATTAGTACCCGTAAATCAATGCAGCTTTTCAGGCTCTTTCCCGAAATCAACCAGTACATGCGCTGGAACGTTACTAAATGTGCTGAAGGGTTTCAAAGTAGACATATCGAAATATGCCCGAACGGGAGAGAGTCCACTTTCTCGATCAGGATCAAGAGATACTTTCCAATTGAGAGATACATTTTTCCTAAGTTAAATGGAAGAATATTTCACATTCCAGGTATAATTCTTGCAAACGGACTTGTAGAAACTTTTCATTGCATAATGTTCTTTCTTATTTAAAAATGAGTTAACCTGTCTTTTCAAACAGTTGTCAGAAAAGCCTGTATACTCACTAATTTTCTGAGAATATGCACTTACCAAAAAATGTCCTGCGCTACAGATTTCTCCTGCATCTGGCATTTTCTAAAATTACGTTCGATAAAGAATCTTACATAATAGAAAATGAATAAATATGGAACTAGACTCGATACTAGTTTAACATTTTCCTTGTCTCTTTCTACACGTGCACGTCTCTAAAATAAACGAAAGAAAGCAATTTATAATGAGATCTAATAAGGAGAAAAGCTTTTTACCATTTTACCTTTTTTATGACTTCTGAGCCCACCATTATTTTGATTAGGCATGTAACGAATCCAAATAATTCATCTCAAAGATGAAATATTTTTTACATGAAGGACCCCCGAACCCGACCGAATCTCAATGTGAAATATGAACAATTTTGTGCGCTCTATCCGATCCTGATGTTGGATTTCATCTAGTTTTTAAAAAGATACCAAGATTCGGTGAAAAATGTCAAATTTTACCAAATCCTACCGAATCTTGGTATCTTTTTAAAAACTAGATGAAATCCAACATCAGGATCGGATAGAGCGCACAAAATTGTTCATATTTCACATTGAGATTCGGTCGGTTTCGGGCTTCTTCATATAGAAAATATTCCATCTTTGGATTCGTTACATGCCTAATTTTGATGACTATAGTAGCAACCGCGACCGGTAGATGAGAGTGCCGTTTTTGTGTTTTTATTACTTTTTCTTAGAATGTATTAGGATACTTAATAAACAGGCACACGTCTCAGTATACTAAAACTTATCGTGTTATATATGGTCAGATCCAGTTTGATGAGCTAATTTCAAATATATCTTTAGGTTTTGTCACAAATATCCTCAGGCTAAAAACCAAGATTTTAATAACCAAGATGAAAAAACCAAGATTTTTTAGAAAATTTATATTGACACAGGAACAGTTGCGCTTCTTTGCATATACAGTATCGTTGTGTAGATAGAGGAACAATGTGCCAAAATTTGAGAGTTTTTGGACAAAAAGCGAAAAACGGGGGAAACATATTCTACGAAATATGTGTGAACGCGAATTTAGGTTTTATGCAAAAACTAGTCTATAGTCAACAACTAAAATTCTTTTCCTGTCAAAGTAGAAGTAACTTTTGTCTCATAAGTGAAATCTATCTGTGCATTGGTGAGAAAGAAATCTATGTTTGCTTCCAAAAACACTAGTGGCTTGTATCAGCCTGAGTTAACAAGATGTTTAGTATCCGTTACAAACCCTTTACAAAACTCTTTTAAAGATTTTTGAATGAAAATAACACAACCTCGATGTTTTGAATATAGATACTTTTTTTATATTGTAGCTAATCACTTAAATTAAAGAATTTGAGACGCCTTACCCGAAGCGTCTCATAAGAGATACATTATATATTCTCAAAAGAGATACAAATCCATATTTTACAATGTATCTGTTTTAATCAATTAAAAAGTATCTGTTTTGAGAAACGAATATTTTGGCAAGAAATTGCGTTTCTCAGAAGAAATACAATTATAGATATGAAATCTCTCATTTCTCAAAAGAGATACATTTTCTCTCATTTCCATATTCCAAATAAAAGCAATCAAGATTATCTTAAGTGGTAATTAGTAAAAATTTTTAAATTTTAAAAAAGGTTAATTTGTCAACTATTTGTAAACTGTATAAATTGAAAGACGTTTTTATATCTCAAGAGTATTAAACAGAATGACAAATAAAATTAAGTTTAAAATCATTAATAGTTCTATAAACGAACATAAATGGCATAACAATAACTACTGAGATAAATTTTTGTTTTACAACCGCTTATTTAGTTATAGTAAAAGCTCAAACCCGGGAAACTTAACTTCGTCTTTACCACGCACGCGCACACTCCGTCCACAAGACTACTTTTCTATAACCCAAGCTATCCTATTGAAAAATGGAATCATTTTAATTTAATACAAGAAAGACCACGTACAAATAATCATGTTGAAGGATATCATCGTCAATTGAATGCGTAAGTGTTGTTTTCCTTAGCATATATGCAGCGTTCTCATGATCTGTTTCTATTTTCAGCCATATTGGAATTCATCCGAACATTTGGACCTGGATGATGAATGTTCAAAAAGCAGACGAACTATCAGCTATACGTGTGGAACAAGAAGATGAGCAAGGCCGGACAACGAGAAAAAGAAAAAAACACGATGTTGATCACGATATTCATCTGGGTTCTGCCAGACAGGCATTATTGAGTGAAGAAATAGACTTAGAAGAATATCAACGACTTTGTCGACATTTAGGATACAATTATTTGGAAGTGTTTAAGAAAACTCGTGATACGGATATTAGCACGGATGAGGATGAAGACAGCGAAGATTAAAATTATACACAGTTGACAAATTAACTTCTTTATGAAAAATAATTCTTTTTTAAATATAAGTACTAATTACCACGTAATCTTGATTGCTTTTATTTGGAAAATGGAAATGAGAGAAAATGTATCTCTTTTGAGAAATGAGAGATTTCATATCTATAATTGTATCTCTTTTGAGAAACGCAATTTCTTGCCAAAATATTCGTTTCTCAAAAGAGATACTTTTTAATTGATTAAAACAGATACATTTTAAAATATGGATTTGTATCTCTTTTGAGAATATATAATGTATCTCTTTTGAGATGCTACGGGTGGTTCATTTCAAATATTCTCTATATTAACAAATATATATGGAACAACAGTTCATGATATAAAATTGACAAATACTCAAGAATAAATATAAATTAAATTAAGAGGAGAGAGTACAGTACTGCTATAAAGCTCATGGTAGTAGAATTTTACCAAATTCCCACACTTTGATTTTATTATTCGAGCTTTCGAAAGCTTCTGCTTTCATCTTCAGGAAAAAGCAAAATGACATAACTATTGAGAAATAGGTCCAAAGTACATAAGAGAGAGAGATAAAGAACAATGATGATTTGTATTCTTATTGAAACGG